>VMDO01023737.1:0-31055 GCA_007922755.1 Pedetes capensis
TGAGTTATATCCGACTCAAGGGCACCTAACAACAAACAACAAATCAATTCTATCTAAGTCACCTACCCTCCAAGAGCTGAAGGAAGATCAGGTGAAATGATATACATATTTTCTTTTAACTCCAAAGGAATACACATTCTTTCCATATCTTGTTTCATGATCTTTCATTGGTAATGGCTTCCCCACATCTTCCAGCTGTTGAAAATTCCACCCATCTCCCAAACTGACAGCAAGGACATATCATGAATATGAAAGCTTTTCTCATTGAACCTAACTACTGTTTTCCTGTTGTGCACTTTCATATCCACACTTATTAAGGATAACTTCTTATATTTTTGTGTTTTCTATATGTGTAAATTGGAATGCAGCCTTACCACTGTGGCTTCCAATCCCATCAAATCTCACAAACTAAGCAGGATCGGACCTGGTTAGTACTTGGATGGAAGACCACCTTGGTACACCAGGTGCTGTAGGCTTTGGGAGAAGGACACGGCAACCCACTCCCAAAAAACAGCCTTTGAAAACCATATGAATAGAAAAGAAGCACTGACAATACTATTTCTACTGTTGTACATAGGGTTGCTAAGAGTCAGACACTGACTTGATGGCACCTAACAACAACAACAACAATGTGTGGAAATCATTTTGGCACACATTGTTGGAGAATCTGCTCAAGGACCATATTTTGCATTAGGTTAAACATCACTATTCATTCCATGATGCCAACAGAAAGTCAAAACCTGGCTATTCAGAGAAGAGGCTCTGGCAACAGATGAACCTAAGCAGCAATAGCAACTATATTGTTAATTAGCTGAGTAATATTTGGTAAAAATCACCAATTACTTTAGTCTCCCTTTCCTCATCTTTAAATGGGGTTGTTAACTGCACCTTCCTTCCTGGGCTGTTGTGAAATTTCAGTCAGGAAGAGCATAGATAACACAATGACTGGACTTTCTTTCCACCCACTGTCACTGTTTCCTCCTTGGTATCAATATTTCAGAGTGTGTTTTCCTATACCCAGTTATCATTATGTCCCTAAAAGCTCATGTAATGTGTGTTTGCTATATAATTAAATATATAATTTCTTCCTGAGGCCTTCTGGATGTAATGTATCTGCTTTAAGCAATTGCCTTGATCAGATTATCTATAATAGTTATTTCCAATCAGCCTAAGGTAATTGTAGCCAGGTTGTCTGAAGTCTTAGAAGAAACAAGTTACATTCTCTTTTATTAGTTGATAATGACATTTCTCAAGACAAATAGCAATATAATTTATTTTTAATAATGTGTTGTTATCACAATGTATTTGTATATTTAATAGTTTTACAAGTCATCATTTATATCAAGTCTTATGTGTACTGGAAAATGGAAACAGCCTAGCTGAAGTGGTGGAGCTGAAGGTTGTGTAACTGGTTGATCTACTAAAGATGAATGTTGACTGACTGAAAAACAAATGTTTATTGTCGTGGTTGGTTTTTTGTTTGTTTTTGTTTTATTTTGTTTTTCTGCATCATAAAGATGAGTGTGGAATTTCCCCATGTACCTATGTAAAAAATCCACCTACAATTTGAATTGCTGTCATTAATATGTGAAAATTTTAAACAAGATATTATTTTATAATGCCATGCTGAATTCATCACAAACTTCCCATTATTAATCATTTGAATTCTCTTACCATAAGTGATAGAGAACTTTTGAGGGACATGATAATTAAATAATTTGGACAAAGACGGCTCTGGAAAACACTTTACAAAAATGCTATATTCCTTTGGTACTACACTAATAAGTTCAATTTTAGAGAGCTTAATTATGCCACTTCTCGTTTATATCAATAAGGTCAAACCGATGGCTGGATTTGAGAGTACAGGTTTTTTCAAGGACATTGTGAACATAATTTCGCCTTTAGCTATTTTATAACTGAAGAGTTGAGTTCATTAAATAGGTTTGTCTTTAAAGGTCTTGTGACATTTTTCAGAATACTGAGGCCAACTTAGCCAAAAGCTCTTTGAAAAACTTAATTTTTGATTCAAAATTTATTCAAGACATAAGTGTAGAAAAATTAATTTAACATTCCCTGGTTTAATTCCCTCTTTTCCTTTCTTTGTCTTTGCCCCTCTCCTCTCATTTTTCTACAAGTAAATCTAGCATGAGTAATAGAAACATGAAACAGAGACAAGGATTCTGTTCATTAATGATGCTTCTAACCTCTCACAGGCTAGAGTCCAAAAGAGGGCAAAGCTGATTTACCCAGACCCCAGTGCACCTCACAGCCATGGCCATGGCCATTTCCTTCTCCCATTGCTTTGATATAGAAGCTATTAATTGTTACAACACTGGGTAGGCAAAGAGCTAAGAAAGATGTACTGGCAAAGAGACATGAATAAAACGGCTCATTAAAGCACGCTAACCTACCCTCTCTGGGTCCTGAGTCTCAGGGAGCTTTCATTTTACACCTGTGTGATTTCACTTGCACTAGCCAGGTTTTGCCAGGTCCCTCAGCCCCTCCTCTCCCACTGCCTCTGAGCTTCAGGCCGGATTTTTCATTTCACACATCATTCAACTCCTCGCTTCAGTGATCCTAAAGAGCCAATAACCCACCTGTTTCTGTGTGCACATTAACACCAATCATTTAAATTCATATTTTGGAGAGATAGAGATTATAATATCAATTTTTAAAAGCACACACATACTAGGGACTTTTATGATGGATTCTCTTAGAAAGCATCTCAGAAAATAAAGTTTAGAATGAGGAAATAGGATTGTTTAGTTCTTGATCATACTTCACATTTATAATAATGTTTCCTTTGTGGGGCTTCTTTTTGCATGTTTATAATAGGTAATTGCATTTCAGTTCACATTAAACAAATATGTTCCCTAAGTATAAAATATCTTTTTCAGTCAAGTTTCCTTAATATCTGGTCGCCTGTTAGAGAGTAAGGATAATTTGTGTTTAACCCTAAACGAGTCCACATGCTCTTATCTTCAAAAACAGATATTTCCTAATGTGAAACTATACCAACACAACAAGTTTCAAGTTCAAGGCAGTAAGGAAAATAGAAAAATTTGAAACCCAATAACTCATTACTAGGGCTCATTTGTGATTTCAAAGCAAACTCAATAGTTGAGCATTTGTAAGAAATTTTTACTCTCTATTAGAATCATTTTTTTCACTCCTATGTTGGGTTAATGGACTCAGTGGTAACACATTTAAAGCAGCAAGAAAACATTGGTGTGATGAAAGTAAATACAAATTTTAAAGATAATATGATATGAATCATATTTTGAACTTAAAATTGCATTTGATTTGGGTGCATAATGATGAGAAACATTATACCTTGCTCTCGGAAAATTTTTCCTATTGTCTGACATACTTGTTTACTCAAAAGGCATTATTTCCTGTTTTGTCGCTTACACACCCCTGAGTTTATTCAAAAATTGGGGAGCCATTCCATTCATGGAATCTTTCAGCTCCAGGTAATGAATATTAATTTGACTAGGGAACCAATTTCCTGCAGCTGTAGCCCTGTGGCATCCAATCCAGTCAGATCTCAGAAGCTAAGCAGGGTCGGGCCTGGTTAGTACCTGGATGGGAGACCGCCTGGGAACACCAGAAGCTGTAGGCTTGGGAGAAGGACCTGGCAACCCCCTCCCAAAAATCAATCTGCCATTGAAAACCCTATGAACAGCGGAGAAGCACTGACAATAGTGTTTCCCCTGTTGTACAGAGGGTCACTATGAGTCAGATACCGACTCGATGGCACCTAACAACAACAACAACAACAAGGGAACCAATTATATGAAATCCAATTCAATTGTAGTAATTGGCTTAGGCAAAAGAATTTGACACATTAGATATATAGATTAAAAGGTGTGTTTTTCTGGTGTGGGTAAATGATAATATAAAAATTTTCTTCGTCTAATACTGAAATAGAAGAATGGAACCTACCTCTCCTGACCTTGAATACTTAGTTCATAACATCCTGCTTGTAGCTGATATAGCCCTATAGTAAACACAACATTGCTGAGCTATAATCTTAGAATAATCCACCTTCAGAATACATTCTTCTATGAGATAACAGATTTCCTATTGTTTAAATAATTTATGATTGGTTTATATGATAATCCAAACTGAAAGTGTGCTAACTGATTCTCTTTAGGATTTTAAATCCATCATTATATGCTTAAGGATTTTCCGTGTGTCTTCATTTATCAAATTAGGCCGAATAAGTGAACATTTGTTTCTACCCACATAAATTCTGTTATGATTCCAATAGATTTCCAGGTTGCCTCTTGGTTTTGACTTGGGAATTCCTTATGCTTCCATCATATGGCTATGCACCATTGAAACAGAACAGAAATCTAAGAGCTACCAAAGACTTTTCCTTCCCTCAAAAATGAGGACATCCATTTGCAGTCCACTGGCCAGAGCTAAACATGTGGACACAGACCAACTACAGGTGTCTGAGGAGTGTGTCTTCCATACTCAGCTTTAAAAATCTCTGCCACTATGAACCTGGCCAAAGGTGAGAAATGTTAGATATCAGAAGTAAGGGATCTTCTTCACTTAGTATATACAAATGAGCAGAGATCCTTCAGATTATCCTTTCTTCTTTCAATACATTGAAGGAAAAACAGAATATTTAATTTTAACCAGAAATAAATGTCACATAGCAGTTAAGAGGCTGACTATATGGAACTACATTAATATACAGAAGGAAGAATTCATAGCATGAATACTAGAGAGACTAAAGGATATGTGTTTGTATCTCCATTCCTTCATATACAGGCTCCAAACTACAGAAAGTTTTTATAATATTTCAACTTGAATAACTCATCTGATAAATGGGAAAAATATTAATATGTTTTTATAAAGTTTTGAAAAAAATGGCTTGGCTCATGGAAAAAGATGTACAACAATTGGTCGGTATTATTGTATACTACTGCAAGCATGGATGTTAAATAAAGTTATCAATGATCTGAGCAAAAGGTGGACAATCCAATATAGGAAAGACATGATCTATAAACAGGCATTTTCTTTCATTCTATAGGTCTGCTTCCCAGAATGCATATTGTTTGTCAGGTGCCATCAAATTGGGTTGGATTTACAGTGAGCCCTACAACAGAGCAAAGCATTACCATACACTGTGCCATGCATTGATCTTTTTTTCAGGCTTGAGTCCATTGTTGAAGCCACTGTGTTCCTTCTCATTTTGAGTTGTGCCATATCAGAAAGTGGAGGCCAGAAGGGCTTTACTCCATTCAAATCATTAAGTTCCACTCTACTTTGAGAAGGCAACTCTTCCCAGTCATCTTTTGAATGCCTTCCAGGCTGGGGGCAGGGGATGGTCATTCTCTAGCACTATATTTGACAGTAATTCTCTACTATTCATAGGGTTTTCAATGGCTAATTATTTCAGGAATGAGTGGCCAAATCCTTCTCACCAGTCTATCTGGATCTGGAAGCTCAGCTGAAACCTGTCTACTATGGGTGGCCCTGGTGAGATCTGAATACCAGTGACATAGCTTTCAGCATCACAGCAACCTGCAAGCCCACACAGCACAACAAGCTGACAGACATGTGGGGGAAGAACGCATATATTATATTTAAAATGACTAATAAGCAGAACCAATAAATGATTAATTTTCAAGTAAAATGGCCCATTCTTTCTTAAGAAAATTATTTTCTTTCTGCTCCCTGTGTTTGGTATTTTGTAATTATGTCATTGTTTGGTGAGTATAAAGAGGTAACAAAAGCAACTAAGAGTATTTAAGCTTATATTATGCAATTACAACAAAAGTACTGCCATGCCAAAAAAGAGTAGATTTTTCTCAATAAATAAAGTTTGGGGTTGTCAAGTCTTCTGCACTGAATTTCTCACTTTTCTGTAGTATACCCATAGAAACATTATGGATTGAATTTTGTCCTTCTAAAATCCAGATTGAATGAGGGAGAGAAAGATTCCTAACTCCTCCTTGAGTTAATTACAGTTAAATGAGGTCACAAAGGTGAAACCTAGCCCAATATGACTAGTGTCATTTTAAGAAGAAATAGACAGTGATGCATTTGTCCCATGAAAGGCTATGTTAGGACACAGAGTGAATGTTGCTACCTACAAGCCAAGGAAAGAGGCCTAAGGAGAAATCAATCCTGTCAATCCTTTAATCTTATACCTTAAACTCTACTGCTTAAATCAACCAATCTATGAGCTTCTGCTATGGCAATCTCAGCAGAGAAATACAGTTATCCAAGAAAAAATATTGCTTTCAATGAATTCATACACATTGGCAATTTTATTTGAATATATGTGTGTGTTTTGTCTATGTTTATGCATGTGTGAATCTGTGTGTTTGATTTGTGTGGTATGATTGTTAGAAGAAGGGAAGCAGTGTTTCCTTCTCTTTAGGCAGCTCTCCATTAATTCATTCAACAAATTCCTGCTGAGCAATGATAACATACTAGAACTGGACAAAGCATTGGGTGACAACAATGAAGAAGACAAACACTTCCTTTATCTTCTAACAGCTTACAGCTTACTAGAGAAAATATTTGATCTGTGTTATGTGATAACCTGTTCTACGAATATTTATCTGTAGTCACGACCTATGTTTGGTGGGCCAGTGGAGGCTTTACTGAGGAACAGAAATTCAACTGAATAGTGAGTAGGAGGTAAAAGGGCAAGATAGAAGAATGGAAAAACTATCTATATCCACACATCAAAAAATGTTCTGTTCTAGTCCGAGGCCTTATGGCCTTATGCTGTATGTATATCTTCAAGATTTATTATGGTCATGAGGTAGAGGAAATCTCAACAAAACAGGTATCAAAATCTGAAAGAATCTTCCACCAAATTGATGGTTATTGGAGTCTGATGGAAACATGTCTATATGTTCTAACTTATTTCTTTCTGTTAGTTGTGTGGCCTGGGGGGAGTTTAAACCAACCACATATTTTTGGTTCAAATAATTAATGAACAAGTATTCATGAAAAATCTACTTCTGCGGGTAGTTTCATGGTCCAAAAGTAGAGGCCATAGTAAACAGCCAACAGGAATGCATAGCCTAGGGGTAAAGCCTAGGACAAAAAAATCTGGACTGATTTGTGAAACAGTGTTTATTTCACACACTAAAATTACGTCACAGAATTGGTATATTTGCCTGGAGAAGCAGAGGATGAATGAAGGCTGCACTAATAATAATGAATATCAATAGTTGAATATCGCTTTAAAAATACAAAACATATTCACACCTATTCTCATTTTTAATTTTTATGCTATGTCATCTTAAATCCGATTCTTTAAGTGTTGTCATTGTGCAAGACAATGCTTTGGCATCAGTTCCAAAACTATCAGTAATTAATATGATCTTAGGCATGATTCTTAAATCATATTGGCCTTGGGCTCCTTACTTTCAAATGGGAATGCAATTCACCAGACCTAGAAGACTTAATTAGGATTACTATAAAGTGAAAAGGAATCAAAAGAGCCATTCCATAGGCACATTACACAGGCACATACAAAATTCATTAATACAAAATCTTTGTCTTTGGTGCTATAAAGGAAATATTAACATACTAAGGTAAGAAATGGGAGGAGGACCTGGCAACCCACTCCCAAAAATCAATCTGCCATCGAAAACCCTATGAACAGCAGAGAAGCACTGACAAAGTGTTTCACCTGTTGTATGTAGGGTTGCTATGAGTTGGATACTCATTTGAAAGCACCTAAAAACAACAACAACACAGTAAGAAATATTTATATTTTCTTCCCTTACCAGAGTCTCTTACATTACACAAAGGGGTCAGGAACACTTAGAGAAGCAACTTGATAATACACATAGTTATTTATACAAAGTTATTGAAAATAAGCCTGCAACCATACCACTGTGGCATCAGAACCCATCAGATCTTGGAAGCTAAGCAGGGTTGGGCCTGGTTAATACTTGTATGGGAGACCACCTGGGAATACCAAGTGCTGTAGGCTTGGGAGAAAGACCTGGCAACCCACTCCCTAAAATAATCTGCAATTGAAAACCCTATATATAGCAGAGAAACACTGACAATAATGTTGTGTCTGTTGTACATAGGGTCACTAAGAGCTGGTCACCAACTCAAAGGCACCTACCAACAACAACAACATTGAAAATAAGGTAGTTTAGGGTTCTTTGAGTCTCAATAAAGGGAGGAAGAAAGGAAAGAAGGAAAGGCAGGGTGGAGGAAGCAAAGGGGAAAGAGACAGAAAGATGGAGGCAAAGAAAGGAAGAAGAAAGTCAAAGCAACTTAAATTTTACTCATATTACAAAGAAAACCTAAAAATAAGCTAACTGAACTAAGGACAAGGATGGATAAATTTTAAAAAATGGAGGAAAGAAAAAGATTTCAGAATACAGAAGGTCTTGCGTGTTATCAGAGAGATGGCGTCATGGGCAGGGACGGGAAATTTGGAAAAGGAACATATTTTCTTTATAAATCATTTTTTGTTGGTATTCTTTCTTAAAAGAATCATCACTATATTATAAATTTATGTTTCAAATCAGAGTTTTGTTTTGTTTTTGTTTGTTCATTTTTGTGGTACTTGGGCGTTCAAACCAGGGTCCTGCACATACTTTGCAAATGCTCCACCAATGGGCTACTCCTCTAGGCTATTTATTTATTTATTTATTTATTTATTTATATTTTACATCAGGGTCTTGCTGAGTTACACAAGCTGCCTTTGGTATTAAATTTGTGTTCTCCTGGCTTCATTTCCAAGTTGCTGGTATTACAGGCATGTGCCACCTTGCCTGGCTAAAGCAAAGCTTTATAGTTTATTCCACAATAGGATTCCTACCTACTAAAGTTATTTTAACTAATGCTATAAAATGTTCATTTTCCCCTCAAAATAGAAAGGTTAATTTTTGCTGCCTTTGCAGAACCTTGATATTTGACCATCATTCTACTCTGTACAATTCTTATTACCTACGGCAAACAAGAGTCAATAGTACAGAAATATTGAATGTTCATAATGATTGCCTGAGGCTCAGCAGTATTGACATACACATTTTTAAACACCAACTAGCAAAATGCTCCTAATTTAATTAAATTTGTGTATTAAGAATGAGTGTTCTTTGTAGTGAGTAACCTCTTTCATTTACTCAATATTAGGTACTATTGTGCCCTGACGGGGCTGGGGTTTAGCACAGGCAGAGTGCTTGCTCTGTGTGCTCTGAGGACAGGGTTCAATATCCAGCACTGCAAAAAATGGGAGAAGGACCTGGCAGCCACTCCCAAAAGAATCAGCCATTGATAACCCTATGAATTGCAGAGAAGCATTGACATAGTACTGGGCGTGGCACAATATCTGGAAGTGCTTCATTCTGTTGTACATAGGATCTATATGAGTATATGAGTATACTATGAGTATGAGTATACTATATGAGCATATGTGGAGAATCTGACTCCACAGCACCTAATGATATCAACAGTTGTGCATTGGAGCTCAAATACAAATCAAGTAAGGCTTTGTAACACACACTCTGTAGCTGAAAGACAAATAACAAGATTTTACAATCCAATGTACTAAACTCATTGAGTGAGACCCTTTTGTGGTCCTTTGGCAACACATTGGGTCCTCACAATGAACTTGTGAGTTAAGTTAATTAAAAAAGTTTAAGTAATTTGCCAAATTGCCATGGGTTTATAAGATGCAGAACAATGTTTAAATCTTAATATTGTAACCAAAGTCAGTGTTTTTCTCAGTAACTCTCAAATAACTTAATTATTTGAAAATTAACAAAAAAGCATTCCTAATATATGTAGTGCCTATTTATTTAGTTCGTTGGTTAGTTTTTAATTAACTGATACCTGACAGTTATACATATTAATGGCTTACACTGTGATGTTTTGATACAGGTATACATCATGTAATAATCAATTCAGAGTGTTTACCATATCCATCATCTCATACATTTATCATTTCTTGTGGTGATAACATTGATAATACTCTTTTAGCTATTTTGAAATATCCAACACAGTATTGTTTACTATAAATACCTACTAGAACACAAGAACCTACATGCACATTCAAATTCCATCTTCTACTTCTTCAGCTAAGTTAATGAAGGAGCAAGAATTGATACACTTGAATTGCCCACTCTGCTACTCAGAGTTCCCCAGAAAAACAGAAACAATAAGCAATAAATACGAAAATCTGTGTATCCCTGTGTATGTGTGTATACTTATTTCCTATTTCATGTATGAACAAGTGTATGTATATTTGTAATATATATGTATGTATATATACATAGTGTGTATATGTGTGTGCACATACATATATGTGTATGAGTATATGCATATTCATGTAATATTGAGGCCCAGAAATCCCATTATCTTCCATTCTTAGCTGGAGAACTTGGAAAGCTGATAATATGATTCAGTCAAAGGAGCAAGGCCTGAGAACTGTTGGTGAGGGAGTATTAAGCTTGGGAGATGGCAGTAGATGTGGTACTGGTTAAAGTCTCTAAGTGTGAAGGCCCAAAACCTAGGAGCTCCAATATCTGAGAGCAAGAAAGACGAATGTCTCAGCTCAAGGAGAGAGAGAGAAATTTTTCCCTCGATCCATCATCTTATTCTATCTGCCTTCTCGATAGGTTGGATGATGCCTGTGCACACTGATGGAGATGAATCTTCTTCAGTCAGTACAGTGATTCAACTGCCACCTCTTCCAGAAAGACTTTAACAGATATACCCAGAAATAATGCTTTACTAGCCACCTGGGTATTCTTTAACCCATTAAGCTGCTGTTATTAGGTGTCATCCAGTTGGGTCCAACTCCACTCATAATGACCTTATGTACAATAGAACAAAACACTACCAATGACAGTGCCATGCCCCAAGCTATGTCAGTGCTTCTCTGCTATTCATAGGGCATTCAATGCCTGATTGTTTCAGGATTGGCCTATTGGCTCCTTCTCCTAAGCCTATAGCATCCAGTATTCCCAGGGTCTTTCCCATACAAGTACTAACCAGGCCCAACCCTGCATAGCTTCCAAGATCTGATGAGATCTGTAGACATGTAAAATTTCCCATCACATACATCCACCAAACCACAAATCAAAGTATGCTACCCACCAAAAGGGCATTATCATCAACCACATAGGGAGCAGTATACATTTTTTTCCATGGACAGGCCTTGGTCTAACCTTGACTTGGTCTAGATTGCTCCTCCCCACTGTCATTTGCAGTTTTGTGCTCAGTTCTTCTCTCATTCATCCAAATTGGTTCCCCTTCTACTTAGAGAAATCTTTGCCAAACAATATGGATTCAGACTGCCCTTTTCAGTTTATAAAATGCTTCATTACACCTTTCCCCAAAGCAATTAATGTTAGTTATCCTTAGACTTTCTTATTTAAATGGTCTATGGGGAAGCAATCTATTAACCTACTAATCTTGGAAGTAAAGATCTGCCTCAAGGTGACATGTAGCCATCAAAGCTAGACTATGAGTTTTGAATAATTTTAAACTCCATCTCCAGTGAACATATTTTAAAAAAATTTCTAACAGTTAAGAAAATAAGACATTCCACTATATTGTAAATAGAACTGGAAACACAAAAAAATTTCAACCTCAAACTAACATACCTAAGCCTGACTGAGATAATAACCCTACTGATTGCCAGAGTGAAACCCACATGTATTGCTTCTAAAAGCTGTCCCAAAAAGGAATGGTGAGAAATCTAGACAGAGGCAGCAACTTTGCAACAATTTTGCACCGGTGGGGGTGTACTTTCCATCTGTCTCCTGTTGCCAGCTATGGGTTACTGAATATAAATTGTTATATTTCTTCTTCAGATTTGCCTACTCCTGCCTCTTGCCTCAATTCAAATTATGTATATTTTAGGGATTGTAGTGTGCAGTTTCAAAAATTGCTTAGTAAGTACAAAATTATTTTTGGGAATAATCTATACTGAGAAAGAAACTTTCATGTAGTACCTGTGCTTGGAAAACTAATTTTAGTAGGTGAATATGTTCAGCTGACACTGATATGCTAAAAGTACTTATGTATTTTAGTATATATAATAGAAATAAAAATGTTAATCTTTACAGTCCTCATTTTAACTTTTCTGAAATAGCATCCTGTTTTCTATTGTTTGACTCTAAAAGAGAATCAATAATTATTGAGAATTATTACTTTCTAATAATTGTAAACAGTTCTTATAATGGGAAAAGTTGAAGTACATTTACATTTTTATTTAAGATGAGTTAATCATTGGTTATATTTCCTATGGTACCAAACTATGCATGACACTTTCCAATTATTAAAATTGACAGCATGATTAAGCATACATATGAGACTGATGGGGCTGGGATTTAGCTCAGTTGGTAGAGCACTGCGCTGCAGTCTCTGAGGTCCCGAGTTCAATTCTCAGCACCGCAAAAATGGGAGAAGGACCTGGCAATCCACTCCTGAGGCAATCCCGAAACAGTCAGTGATTGAAAACTCTATGAGGGTCGCTATGAGTCGGATGCCGACTCGACGGCACCTAACAACAACAACAATGAGACTGATATAAAAACAATTATGTATACAAAAAGATATACCTGGAATCTGCTGTGGTTTGGATGAATCCCTAAGAGTTCACGTGTTGGAAAATTAATCCCCAAGGCAGCAGTATTTAGAGGTGTGAATGGTGGGGGGAGTTTAGGTTATTAAGGCTCTGCTCTCATGAATGGATTCAAGTCCATTATAAAAGGGCTTGAGGTTTCAAGTTAAATCTCTTCCTCTCTCACCATGCTATGCTTTCTTCCATATTATGACACAGCAAGAAGAACCTCACCAGATATGGCCACTCAGTCTTGGACTTCCCAGCCTTTAAAACCATGAGCAAAATGAACTTCCTAACTTTACATATTACCTAGTTTGTGGTGTTCTATATAGAAGCACAAAATGAATTGGGACATGAGCTATAATATGTAGTATGGAAAAGGAGCCAATGGATATAAAAGAAAAATGCTAGTTAAATATAAAAATGCTTGTTAAATTTTTTTCTTTTTCTAAGAACTGCATTTCTTCTCTCAGTTCTCATTATTACAACAGAAGTCACTCTATTACAATTTTTTAATATATTTTATTTTTCTGATGTGAATCTATTTGTCTTCCAGGAAGGCATGGTTTAAGATTGGTTAATAATAAGAATATCTTTGCCACCAACACTACTGACTTATCTTCAATGTCTACTTCAATGGTAAGAACCAATTCCAAGCTGAGCCAGTAAGATCATTCACCATGATTTCTGTACTTGTCTTCAACAGAACTGGAGCACTAACTCATTAGATACCTGAATCATAAGATCTGAAATAAGGGGATCGTCCATAGCTGTATTTCCTTCATGAACCTAAAAAGAAAATGTTCTGTGAGGCAGTGAATCAAATGAGGAACTACATGGAAAAGGATAGTGGAATGATAGACAAAAAGGCATAGTTGCATTAATCCTAGGAGCCGTTGGTTTCAGAATCCAAGAATGTTCTTAATACATTTCTCGTCTTAGAGAAAGCCAGCTTTGAGTAGGTGTCATATTAATTAAATGGATATTAACTATTCTGTATTGTTGTGAAGAGCCAGTTGTTAGGTGCCATCAAGTTCTGGTCCAACTCATGGCAACCCTATGTACAACAGAACAAAACACTAGACAACACTGTGCCATGAATGGAAAATTGTCAATGGCTGATTATTTTGGAGGGGGCTGCCCATCTTTCTCCCAAGCCCACAGCACCTTGTGTTCCCAAGGGGTCCCAAATCCAAGTACTAACCAGAGATTAGTACTAAGCTGAGATCTGATGAGATGGTAAGTTAGTTGTTATTGTTAGGTGCCCTTGAGTCAGGTCTGACTTATAGTGACCTTATGTGCAATACACAAAACACTATCCAACTCTTTGCCATGCCCAGCATTGTACCTATGCTTCTCTGCTATTCATAGGGGTATCAATGGCTGATTGTTTTTAGGAGTAAGTGACCAGGTCCTTCTCCCAAGTCTACAGCAACTGGTATTCCCAAGTGGTCTCCCATCCAAGGACTAACAAGGCCTGACATTGCTTAACTTCTGAGATTTGACAAGATTGGACACCACAATGGTACAACTGTAGACAGATTCAGTAGGCAGTGTCAGAAGTACACTGAGTGCATTGCCTTCGTTATGACCATCTCATTGATCAGAGGACTTACCCCAGATTTTGTGGCTCCATTGTTCTGCTGCAATCACATTCTCAACCAGTTCTCTGGACCATTGTCAGCTCTCCAAACTGTCATATATCCTCCTTAGCACCAAGGAATGTGCTGACTGAAGCAAATGACTACTTGTTTAAAAGAAAACAGAGGTTATAGCCTCATAACACAAGAACCAGATTGAATAACATCAGGTTGAGATGGTTGACTTTGCACTGCCTGAGAGCTGACTTCAATATTATACTACATAACTGAATCGCTCAGCAACCTCTGTTCTATTCTGTCTCTCTTCTCCGACCAAAGCCTGGTTATTATAATATGTATCATTGTTTCACATCCTATATATTTGTAGTCACAAAAACAGAAAAAAATTGATTGAGTTGGGTGTTGGGAATTTTCTGAAGCTGAATGCATCAACTTTCAAGATTTGAAAGTTTCAGATGTGACCTGAATGAAGATAATACACAAACAAATCTTTACTTTGATTCCAACTACACTGAAGACAAAATGAGTTCAGGGTGGGTGGTTGAGAATGGACTTTTCAATGATAATATATGGTATCATTATTTGAATGTGCATGTACATATATATGTGTTTGTGATTTGATTTGTTATTAGTTTTATGGATTTTTAAAACATTAATATGTCTAATGTTTATAGATTCAGACAAAATAGTATTCATGGCAAATCTCAATCATAGCCTTCTCCATAATATGTTCCTTGTTATTTTGAATTATAGGGTTCATTCCTTAGCAAAAAACAAATGCTTTTACATGCTATTAGGAATCATATTAGGAAAAGGAAGCTTTTGTTCATACAGTATCTTGTTTCTTTTCTTTAGGTAATTATTTGTTAGAATTACTGCTGAATTGATCCAATTCCAGGGATCATATGTTAAGACCACAAGGACTGAATAATAAATGGTCATCCTACGATTCTGATGCTTATCATATAGCTTGAGGTATACTCATGAACTTTTCTGCAGTTGTAAGCCCTTTGTCTGAATTTCAGGGTGACATGGTTGGATGAATGATAAAGAATAATTTTTCAAGTTCCAATGCAAAGCTAAAAGCAGAAGCAAATTGGGAATATCAAATAGGAGGAATAAGACTTGTGGAGATGTGGCTAGATGTTAAGGGATTGAGAAAGAAGGATAAATAGAGGATATTGACTGTAGATATGGAAGATAAGATGAGCTGGTTCACCATCATGTAGGACATGAGGTCTGTGGGAGAATGGAGAAATGCCTGAGGACTACCACTTTTTCATGACATAAGGCAGTAAACAGTGCGTGCAGGGTCATGCCTTCAAAAAGCTCACTAACATGAATGTGTTTGCCTTGAGCAGAATAACAGCTTGCTTGAAGAAGCAAGAATGGGTTAATTGGAAAGAACAGATGAATTTAAAACTTAGCGCTTCCTGGATACAGTACAATTGGCTCTCAGTGGCACTTGGGGAACATGCCATATGCTAGTGTTGGCAGGGAGTGGGTTCTCAATTAGGCAAATCTATCCCCTTCTCATCACTAGTACTACTGAAGCTCTAGTCTTGGCTGGGATGATTGCAACCAGGTCCTAACAAATCCCTCTGCTACCCCTCATACCCATTTACAATCTATTTGCCACATGTCAGCCCAAGAGATCCCTTCAGTTTGTTAAGTTACATTACACCACTCCTCTGCCCAAGTATTTCAAATTGTTCCCACTCACTCAGAAAAAGCCAAAGTTCTCATAGCTTTTAAAGTCTATATTCAGCATTCTCCATTCCTTTTTGTTCTGACTGTGTCTGCTGCTCATTTTTCCCAAGTCTGTTTCCCGCTGGCCACAAGAGACTCCTCACTTTGTTCCAAATGTTCTAGGTTAAATCTTCTTGAAGTCTTTCCAGTTGCTGCTCCATCACCTGGCATGCTCTTCCCAGATGGGTACACATGGGCTCCCATGCCTCCCTAAGACTCAGATTAAGTGTTGGCTTCTCAGAGAGGCCTTATTCGATGAAACTGCAGCCCTCTTCAATTTATCAACTTCAAATATGTGTGTTCATATGTGGTACATCTGCATCTATTTGCTCATTTTATCTTCTATCTCCAGCCCTTAACATAAACTTTGTCTATATTATTCACGGATTTATCCCAATACCTTCAAGTATATGATATATGTGTGTGTGTGTGTGTGTGTGTGTGTGTGTGTGTGTGTGATATATATATATGTGTGTGTAGTGATATATATACATATACATGTGATATATATATCACATACTATATATATGTATATATATGTATCAATATATATATATAATACACACACACACACACACACACACATATGCCCTCAACACATATTTGTTGAAGGAATAACTTGTACAATTGGACCCTTACTTCAATATCCAAAGAGGCCAACATTAGCATATAATTGTATGTATCTAAGCTTGCAACATACAAGGTGACTTATGATCAGGGAGGAGGGGATAATTGTGAGAGGGAGTGGAGTTACACAGAAGGGTAACAGAGAGTGCAAAGTTCATAAGATAATTGTATGAAAATCCCATAATGAAACTCATTATACCATATGACAGTTAAATAATAAAAAGAATTACTGTTAATTTATGGTAGGTGTGATTAAATGAATGTGTATCATTATTTCTTCAACTACTTGCGGTTGAGATTATATAATACCTGACATTTTCTTATGAATTCTTGTCCTGCACTTTCCCTCAACATGTCTCTCTAACTAAACTTCATGTTTAGACATGTTCTCCAGAAGCAAGGCACGGGATGAAGATTGTAGGCAAGTGATCTACTAAGGGTGTGACTTCAGGAGAGACTCTTAAAGGTGTTGTTATTACTGTTGTTAGGTGCATTGAGTCTGTTCTGACTTGTAGCAACCCCATGTACAACTGAAGGAAATACTCCCTTACACTGTGTCATGCCCACCACTATGTCAGTGCTTCTCTGCTCTGGATAGCATGGCTAATTGTTTCAGGAGTGGGGTGCCAGGTCCTTTTCCCAAGCCTGCAGCACCTGGTGTTTCCAAGTGGTCTCCCATCCAAGGACTAACGAAGTCCGACCCTGGTTAGCTTTCGAATTCTGACAAGATTGGCCACCAGGGCTGCAGAGCCTCATAAAGGAGAGGAGCAGAAAATGGGAATGAAAGAAGGAACAATAGTCAAAGAGTGAAATTCTTTATTTATTCATTTATATATTTTTTGGTTGTGAGAGGCTAAATCCAGGGTTTCACGAATACTGTGCAAGTGCTCCAACACTGACCTGAGCCCTTATCTTGACACAAGATCTTACTAAGTTATATAGGCTGCCTCTGGCCTCAAAGCTTTAATCTTTGTGCCTCCGCCTCCCAAGTTGATAGGATAACCAGCATGTGCCAAAATCCCCAGCTAAGAACAAAATTCTCAAAACTAGAAAGGTAATGATTTAATTCTATTTGTATCTTTTCTTCCTGTTCCCAACTAGGTTGTGATCTCCTTGGGAGAAAAAGGTCTCTAATATAATATCCTCTTAGATGGACTTTGCATGTTTTCCCTTTCCTTTGCTTCTTCAGTGAAAATCAGATAACAAAATGCACAATATTCAAAGAAGGGATTTTTGTCAACCTTAAGATATTTTAGGATTAAAATTTCTCTATTGTAGGTAAGCCTGCAGCCATAGCCCTGTGGCATCCGATCCAGTCAGATCTCAGAAGCTAAGCAGGGTTGGGCCTGGTTAGTACCTGGATGGGAGACCGTCCGGGAAAACCAGAAGCTGTAGGCTTGGGAGAAGGACCTGGCAACCCCCTCCCAAAAATCAATCTGCCATTGAAAACCCTATTAACAGCAGAGAAGCACTGACAATAGTGTTTCCCCTTTTGTACAGAGGGTCGCTCTGAGTCGGATACCGACTTGACAGCACCTAACAACATTGTAGGTAAGGCACAGTGTTGCATGCCTGGAATTCTAGTGACTCAAAAGTACAGGCAAAAGGACCCAGATTCCAGACCAGAGGCAATCTATGTAACTTAGCCAGACCCTGGCTCAAGATAAAAAAAAAATTAAAAGGGGGTGTAGTTCAGAGGTTAAGCACCTGCAAAATATCCATGAGGCCTTGGCTTCACACCTCTGTTTTTTTGTTGTTGTTAGGTGCCGTGGAGTCCGTATCCAACTCATAGCGACCCTACATACAACAGGCGAAACACTATTGTTACTTCTTCTCTGCTATTCATAGGGTTTTCAATGGCAGATTGTTTTCAGGAGTGGGTTGCTTGGTCTTTCTCCCAAGCCTACAGTATCAGTGTTCTCAGGCGGTCTCTCATCCAAGGACTAACCAAGCCTGACCCTGCTTAGCTTCTGAGATCTGCCGGAATCAGATGACAGTTCTATGGCTGCAGGCTCAGCCTCCTAGAACCTTCAAAATTAATTAATTAATTAATTAATTAAATAGCTCTCTTGCTACACCTTCAAAATACAAATTGCCAGGCTGAGTCTCTTATTGCTGACAGTATGTTGTTGTAACTTTTTATCAAGCTATTGAGCAGATGAACTAAAATTATGAAATTTCATGATCACTCTCAATTATATATATCATGGTGCCTCATGGGTGCCTTCTTAAATGCTCAGAGGTTATTTGCTTCTTTGTCTTCTCTTATGCTATTATGTGCTTGTTTGTTTGCTTCTTTCTTTGGGTTATCCTCTTCAAGCTCTACACATGTCAGACCCAATATTTCCATATATAGAGACACTTATTGCTTACTTAGAGAAACACCACCATTTAGTGATTGATTTCTCTCAAAATTCTTCTGTAGTAATCAATAATTTGTACTTAGTTGTGTCTCTCGGAAGCAGAGCCTGAGATAATGATTGTTTACAAAACATTTACTGAGAAAACATTCTCAAAAGAGACCCCAAAGTGAGTGGAATCAGGAAAGCTAAGTCAAAGAAGCTAAGTGAGATAAGGTCCTGGCCTTGCTCTGGTTCTTGAAGGCATCACAGGAGTCTAATGATAATTCAGAGAGCTTTTAATTTGGAGATATAGAAAGACTCAGAGTTTGAATATGAGAAATCTGCAGCAGCCCAAAGAAGGAGACAGCTTCACAGTAGCAGAGATAGATAACGGTGGAGAATATGACCTCTGGGGTCCCAGGCATGAGGTTGAAATATTATATCTTGGATCCACCCACTCAGCATTCTGTTCTGGAAAATGGAAATAAATATAGTACCTAACTCAAAGAATCATTATGAGAATTAAATGAGGAGTTATAGTTAAATCATGTGGAAAAATACTGTATCACAATGATTGATCAAATATTGAGAATGATTTAAAATATATGCATTGATAGATGCCCTGAAACACAGCATCTATTTAGAAGGATTCACAAAAGTCAGGAGTACATAGATATCTGTGTGGATAGATAATGGTTACTAAAGTGTTAGTAGACCTTCAGTCAATGGCATAAGAACCTTCTTAGATCATTTCCCCCAGGTAGCTGTTTCTGGGATGAACTATGTGCATTTAGGCGAAGATTAGGAAACAGCACTTAGGAGGGCAAAGAGAAGAAGCAGTAGTATCTCTCAGAATAGTTGGGGAGCAATACAGGATGACAGTTTCAAGTGAAGAACATGATATTGGGGCAGACTCAAAGTGCTATTTGACAATGAAGAGGCTAAATCCTACAATGGGTGAGAAAAAACTGGAGTTTGATGCCAAGAACAAGACAAGTTCTAGTTGCCATAAGCAAGGTATTAATAAGGAGAGAAGTCAAAGTTACAATTGATTATATACATTGTGATCTATCTCTTTGAATCCTCAAAAGAACCTTATAAAAATGTGGTCAGTCCTCATTTTAGCCACAGAAAATCATGTGTTGTTTAAGTAATGTGCTCAAGTTAATGTATCTATTAATTTGAACCATCATGAATAAATCTTGTGTCTTTCTGACACCCAGGCTTTACTTTTTGGCATCAAAGCACAATGTTTTATCTTCAGCTTTTAGGGCTACAGGTGAGTTATCATCAAGAATTGACCATTAAATTTTATGAGGATATAACCTGTTGATGAAATACATTGAGTCTAAAGACCTTTACCTCCTTTAAAAGTCACAATCTGCTATACTTAAAATGTTGGCCCAAGTGTTAAATGTACTAGTAGTTGTTGTTGTTGTTGTTAGGTGCTGTCGAGTCGGTATCCGACTCATAGCGACCCTCATAGGGTTTTCAATGGCTGATTATTTCGGGATTGCTTTGGGAGTGGATTGCCAGGTCCTTCTCCCATTTTTTGCGGTGCTGGGAATTGAACTCGGGACCTCAGAGGCCGCAGCGCAGTGCTCTACCCACTGAGCTAAATCCCAGCGTACTAGTAGTAGAAATCCCAAACAAGAGGAAAATCACTAACATAGTTTTAGCCCTGTGAATTCCATAACTCGGCAGCTAAAGAGCTGGTGCATATTAAGCAAACTTTCCTATTCTTAAAAGTGTGATAACAGTGGGTTGTAAAAAGAAAAGGCAACATGCAGCAGGGAACTGATCAACTCCATTAGTTTCAACTGCAGAAACAGAGAAGTATGGATATAGCAATAAATTTTGCATCATTGGTCATTATTAACATATAAGTCAGCATGAGACCATTTCCATCCGGCTACTGTATGAATGCCAATTTAGTAATAGAATGAGAGTAATTGGCTCTTACAGCTCTTACAATGCTTACAGTTACTTGTTTATTTAAAGATAAAACACTTGGAGACACGTTGGCAACTTAAAGGAAAATTAATTATATTCATACTCAAATAAAAATGCAGTATAACCAAGAATATTCTGGCATCAAACATTCCCGCTTGCCCTACTTAACTAACTGGAATGACTTTCTAAGTACTGTCTTTTTGTAGGTTTTTAAATGATAGGATTTACTTTTTAATGGGGAATCTGCATTTTATTGTAAGTTGAAGTACAAGATTTTCCCTTGTCATTCTAAATGGAAACAAATTTGTTTTAGCACAACTTTTTACTTAACATAAAATACAGATGATAGTAAATTTTAAATACAGAATAAATGCCTGGAATAATACACATACAAACTGTGAAAAAAAATGGTGGTATCAATGTAATCTGTATTGCTGAATAGAATCTCAGGAAGGTTATGAGTCCTTAAAGAAAACAATCTAAGTGGGAACTTTCTTGAAATAAGTTGTGATAATTAGAGTCGTCCAAATCTAGCCTAATCTGAAATATTTCTGATGTATTATAGCTATCATTCTGGTAATATACAAAGCTTCAGAATGGCTTATAAATGCATGCTTTAGAGGAAAGTAGGAAAGCAACTTCAAATAATTTTTATGTGAATTTTTATTTCAATGATGGAGTAACAGAAAAAAAGATCTGTACAAATAAATTTAGGAAGTCTAGCATATGGACACAATAGAAGTTCAACTAAACCTTACCCATGTTTTATTGACTATGCAAAGACATTTACCTGTGTGGATCATAACAAGTTGTGGATAATATTGCAAAGAATGGGAATACCAGAGAACTTAATTATACTCATGAGAAACTGGACATTGACGAGAGAGGCAGTCGTTTGAACACAATAAGGATGTACTGCCTGGTTTAAAGTCAAGAAAGGTGTGCATCAAGGCTGTATTGCTTCCCTGTACCTCATCAGTCTCTGTGCTGACCAAATAATCTGAGCAACTGGACTTTATGAAGAAGGATATGGCATCATGATTAGAGAAAGACTCATTAACAACTTGCATTATGCAGATGACACAACTTTGCTTGCTGAAAGTGTAGAGGATTTGAAATATTTACTGATGAAGATCAAAGAACACAGCCTTAATTATGAGTTGTGCCTCAATATTAAGAAAACAAAAATCCTACAACTGTGTCAGTAAGCAACTTCATGATAAATGGAGAAAAGAGTGAAGTTTTCCTAGGTTTTACTTAATTTGGTTTTATAATCAACATCCATGAAAGCAGCAGTCAAGAAATCAAAAGACATACTGCACTGGGAAAATCTTTTGCAAAAGACCTCTTTAAAGTGTTGAAAATTACAGATGTCACACTAAAGAGGAAGGCGCATCTGTCTCATGCCATAGTATTTTCAGTCACATCATATGCTTGTGAAAGGTGAATATTGAATAAAGGAGATAGGAGAAGAATTGATGCTTTTGAATTACAGTGCTGGCGATGAATATTGAATATACCATGGACTGGCAAAAGAACCAACAGATCTGTTCTAGAAGTATGACCAGAGTTCTCCTTGGAAACAAGGATGGCAAGACCTCATCTTACATATTTTGGTAATGTTGTCAGAAGGGACCAATCCCAGGAGAAGGACATCATGTTAGAGAGAGTGGCAGGTCAATGAAAAAAGGTAGATCCTCAACTAGATGGATTGACACAGTATCTGCAACAATGGACTTAAACATAAAAAAGATCCTGTGCCTGGCAAAAAATCAGAGAATGTTGTGTTCTGTTGTACATAGGGTCACTATGAGTCTGGTCCAACTCAATACATCTCACAACAACAACAACAACAACATGTATGTAGGAAAAATGTGGATTTGGCAATCACATAATAATTAATTAAAATTTCCATTGTAATTAGTTTAAAGCTCATATGGTTTACTTACTCTCTTGTCCTTCAGGTTCTGTACTGGAAAATGGAAAGAAAATCTATTGTTCATTAGGAGATTTGAAATACATATATATAATATGCAAAATACCTTACCTAAAATAAATATATATAATATATAAAATACCTTTACCCTATACTAAAATACATTAACTTCTTTAATTGTTGAATAAATAATTTTGAGAGGCTGAAAGTATCATCTCTAAAACAACTGTGATAGGTTGTTGATCATATTAGATGTTAAATCAAGAAGTCTTTTGGTGATGATAGCCAAGCTGGTATGGTTTCAATATGTTCACACAACCTCAAAATAGTCTGCTGGGGGTTGGGAGAGGCTTATCAATAAATGCTAGAGACAAAATGTTTTTCAGAATGATTCAGATTATTTGACATTCTTTGAAATATGCTAAATAATTTAATACTTAAGTTTGAATATAACATTTTGTTCAATTGATTCTTTTAAAAATTAAACAAATAATAACATGTACAACTTGGTGATGATAACTTGACAATTGAACTTAAAAATTGAACCTAAATAGCTGCTACTTATAATATTTTTCATCACTTCCTGCAGCTATTCTAGCCTTTATTCCTGAGAAAACAAGAATAACAAATTCTGCATAAGAAATAATAAGCATAAGAGTATATTTAAGAAAAAATAAAATCGAGAAGGAATTGACAGTGTAAAACTATTCTGAGTGACATCAAATACAACAAAGAGATATTGATCTTTATTAAATAGAAACTTGACTTCTTGGGGTTATCATAATGAAAACTTTTTTTTTTTCAGTCTACCAATCAGAAATTTTGGTAGAACTGTTTTGTAATGCTACTTGTATATATTAAACATATGCCATGATATAATAATATAATCTCTTTCTACCCACATTAGCAAAAAAATTGATTAACACATTGGATTATTAAAGACACACCTCTTTCCAGCTCCATCTGGTAATTTTCATTTCACTAGACTAATAATGAGGCTGTTGAAAACATTCCAGTTTTGATTTAAAAACTGTCCCTGTATTCTTATTTTGAAACTATCTTGAATAGTGGGATGAGGAATGTCATGTACGTCTTGTTTACATAGAAACTTTCTGTGCATTTTTTAACTGAAATTGGACATTTATAGCAAAAGCATAAATTGTGAGGGCACCTCAAAATTCTATCATAAGAATTTGGGTATGTTTCTATACAAATGGTATTTGGAAATGAAACAAACTTCAATATATTTTATTAAATTAAATACAGTTTTACTATGAAATAAAATATAAAAATTAATGTAGCTACTACAATGCAGATAACAGTTTGAGTTCAAATATGACTGAGACAATGCAAAGAATACTTCCATTTTATGGTAGAAAAAATAGAGAAAACTACAGTGTAAAATAGCATCAGAAGGAAAGTATGGAACTTCTAAACTGGCAAACAGAAGAAACTGTCAACTTGTTTCCTCCAAAATCAGTCACAATAAAACAAAAAAGGTTGAAATGTTGAAATTAACCATAGAAGTTCTCCAGAAATTGTCCACAATTATACAATGAGTCAGAAACATCTACTGAGCTTCAGTAAAAACAGTGAAGTACTGTAGAATTTTATTTTGCTCTATTTTCCCCCATGTGATTTCTATGGTCAGGAAATTCTATAGGAGAGTGCACAGCACAGAATAGGACTTGAGGTTTTACGGATACAATGTTGTAATCACAATACTGTGTACAATTTTAGGAGAGATTTGGGGAGTCTAAGTGAGCTACTGAATTTTAAGCTTTGAGAATGTAGAAAATAATATATGGACTATGCTTACAAACTGACAGTCTTCAAATACATTCACCAAACTACAAAGATCCATTAGAAAAATACAAAAGCCCTACTTTAACATCCTGAGGCTTGTGAGTATGCTCTCTAATGTTTAAGAACAACTTTTAAGAAGCATTGGATGATGACTAAGCCCTGCTGAGTCAAGAATCACCTCAATGGAGCCAAATTTAAAAATAAAACAAGAATTAATTTAAAATACACACACGCCTACATAAACACACCAAAATAGAGCAGCAGCATCAGTAACTACACAAGTGACAAATTCATCCTAGCAGGCTGCTATACAAACAGAGAAACTTACAAAATGAAGACCCCACAAAAATAGAAACAAATATCACCCTGGCAGAAGAAATCAGAATATAAACTTCCTACAATTTATTATCTAAAAAGTTCAGTTACCAACAATGACAAAAAATTGTAAGATTGACGAAGAAAAGGAAAATGTGTAACCTAATAAGAAATGCATTGTAATCCTTCAAGCAATCACTCGGTAAATATCTCAGACTATACACTAAATAATTTAACACAAAGAATTTAAATGGCACATTAGATGTTTTTCAATGTAATACAAAAAAGTAGTAAAAAAGATTCAGAAGGAAAGAGATGAAATATAAAGGAAACAAATAGCAACATGGCAGATATAAATCCAACTTTTATATAAAATGATATTAAACTTGCATAGATTAAAACTCCAGTTAAAAGGCATAGATTGTCAGACCAGATTCAGAACAAAATAAAATAAAAAAAGATCCAAATATATGCCTTCTACTAGAAATACATTGTAGATTTATAGATATGAATAAATTAAAACTAAAAGTATAAAGGTAGATATATCATGTAAATAATAACCCTTAAAACTAGAGTGCTTATACTAATATTAAATGAAAGAAGCATAAGAAAATGTTTTATATATAAGATACTATTTCACAATGATAAAGGGTCAATTTATTTGGAATATCTGATAATTATAACCATACACACATCTAACAAAAGATTCAAAAACACATGAAGCAAAACTGACAGAATTGAAGGAATAAAATAAACAAAGTATTTTACAAATTAATGTCTTACTCTTAGAAATGGACAGACCAAATAGACAGAACATCAGCAACAATGTAAAATATTTTATAATATAAAAGACATTGTTAGCAGACATGACCAAACTGATATCCATACAGCATCACCAAACAGCTGTAGGAAAAAAAACACATGGAACATTCCTCAGGAAAGAAACTGTCAATGAATTTATAAATGAATTCTTATAAGCATCTTCTCTTATCACAACTGAATTAAATTAATAATCATAAATAAAGTATAAGAAACTAAAAAATATTTCAAAATCAATTCTTAGAAACTTATAACTGAAAATATTTTCATCAGAAAAAAACAAAAAGCATTAATCTGTGGGTTCACTTTAAAAGAGAGAAACAAAGAGCAAATTAAACTCAGAGCAAGCAAAAATTGGCAATGCTTGCAGCTGTTCCACTGTGGTGTTTGATCCCATCTGATCACAGAGCCTAAGCAGGGTTAGGCCTGGTTTGTACTTGAATATTCGGGAGACAGCCAGGGAATCCCGAGTGCTGCAGGTTGGGGAGAAGCCCACTCCTCCAAAAAAGCAATCAGCTGTTGAAAATTCTATGAATGACAGAGAAGCACTGACCATAGTGTTTTGTCTGTTATACATAGCGTTGCTTTGAGTTGAACACAGACTCCACAGCACCTAACAACAACAAAAACAAATTGGGAATAGCACTACTGATCTTATAGACATTAAAACAATTATAAGAGAATGCTGCGTATAACAATTTGCCAATAAACTGAACAATGTGGATAGAATTGGAAAATTTAGAAAGATAAAAATTAATATGAATGAACAAAAATTACACTATCTGAATAGATGTTACCAAATTATAAAATTGAATTGGTGACTGATAATTTTCTCACGAGATGAAAAATAGGTTCTACATCTTCACTGATGGATTCCATCCCTCATTACCATTATAAGAGAAATGCTAGTCTTTTATGACATCTTCCAGAAAATAAAAGAGAATGGAACATTCTGATATCATTTATTACATTAATCCTATCACTAAGGAGGGAGGACAAAGAGATGCTACTAGCAGAAAGAAAGTACTAGTCAATAGATCTCATGAATATTGTTGTTGTTAGGTGCTATCAAGTTGGATTGATCCTCAAAGAGTTTTCAATGGCGGATTATTTCAGGATTACTTTGTGAGTGGATGCCATGTCCTTCTCCCATTTTTGCAGTTCTGGGAATCAAACCTGGGTGCTCAGAGAGTACAGAGAAAACTGTACCAACTGAGCTAAACTCACTCTCAAACACCAGCTGCTCTCAAAGATCTCATGAGTAGGGACACAAAACTCCCTGACAAAATATTCACAAGCTTTACCCAACAAAATATGAAAAGAACACAGGTTTAGTGGGATTTACCTCAGGAATGCAAAATTGGGTTATTATACAAAAATCAATTAACATAACACATCATGATAACAAAATAATATACTGAAACCACATGATTATGCCAATACATGCAGAAACATCTTTGAAAAATCTTACATCATTCATAATAGCTTTTAGCAAACCAAGTATACAAAGAAATTTCTTCATAAGCAATATCTACACAAATCACACAACTATCACATGCTTCCTCCTAAGGTCATGGGAAGGCAAGAAAAAGAGAGAAAGTGTGTCCATTTTCACAACCTCTGATCACAACACTTTTAAAACCAAATGTGTGATCATTTTCCCCACAACAATCAACTTGCCAGACAGCCACTGAGTTCCCTAAAATTTGATTCAATTCTGACACTAAATACTTGAAATTGGTATCAGATTCCATAGTTTTAAGGGCTCCTTCCCACAAAACTAACCTCACTTTAGAAACCAGTTCCAAATATTGGATCCCCAAGGTATTCATACTTCTTTCTGACTTGCCTGGAATGTTGACAGATTCCATATCTCTCTCCCTCATGTTCTATAATTTGCTAAAATGGTTAAGAAAGCTCAGGAAAATATTCACTTATGTTTGCCAGGTTATATTACACAAATTATTAAATGAATCATTAGGAATAGTCAGATGAAGACATATACAGGGCAAGGTATGGAAGGGTCTCCATTAAAGGTGTTTCTGTCCTCATGGAGTGTGGGCATGACACTCTTCCAACATGGACTTGAGCTCATCAACTCAGAAGCTCCCGAATCTCATAGTTTAGGCATTTTCAAGGAAGCTTTGCCAATGTAGGCATGACTGATTATTGACACAATACCTTTCTTCTACCCTGCCAAAGGATGGGGGATAGGCCTGAAAATTACTTGCTTACAAGCATAGCTTCTGTTCCTGGTGATCGGCTCTGCTTCTGAAGTTTTACAGGAACCAATCAAGAGTGAGCTCATTAAGAGCAAAAGATGCATCTACAACTTAGAAAATACAAGGAGATTTGGGAGTTCAGTGTAAAATATTCCTAGCACACATATCATTCAGGAAATTTCATGAGAGTTCTAGGAGAAATGTGGAGGATTTATTGAAATTGACAGTCTTATTTGGGGGGAACATTTTGGGGGTAAAACACATAAAAATGTCTTTAAGTTACCATCTTACGCCAGCCTGGAGCTAGACAACTGTGGCAGCAATCCCATCAGATCTAGGAAGCTAAGGAGGGTCAGCCCTGGTTAGTATTTAAATGAGAGACTGCTTGGGAAAACCAGGTGCCATAGGCTTGAAGAAGATCTAAACAGAAGATTTCAAAAGGCAGTTTGAGAAGACAAAAACAAATATTGTATTGACATGTACAAAGAACTGGAGGCAGAAAACCAAAAGGGAAGAACACACTCTGTGCTTCTCAAGCTTAAGGAAGTGAAGAAAAAATTTTATCCTTAAGTGATAATAGTGAAAGATTTTATAGGGAAAATATTAAATGATGAAGGAAACATCAAAAGAAGATGGAAGGAATACACAGAGTGGTTATACAAAAAATAATTGAAGATGACCAATCATTCCAAGAGATTGCCTCTGAAGAGTAACCTATGGTATTAAAGGATGACGTGGAAGCTGCTTTGAAAGAACTGGTTAAATACAAGCCCCCAGGAATTTATGGGATAATAATAGAGATGTTTCAACAAACAGATGCAGCCCTGGAGGTGTTAACATGTTTATGCCAACAGATTTGGAAAACAGCTACCTGGCCAAACTGACTGGAAGAGATCCACATTTGTGCCTATTCCCAAAAAAGGGAATCCAACTGAATATGGAAACTATGCAACAATATTATTAATATCATACACAAGTAAAATTTTACCACAGATCATTCAAAAATGAATGCAGCAGTATATAGACAAGGAATTACCAAAAAATCAAGAAGGATTTATAAGAAGGCAGGGAACCAGAGACATCATTGCTCATCTCAGGTAGATATTAGCTGAAAGCAGAGAATATCAGAAAGATGTTTATCTATGTTTTATTGACTATGCAAAGGCATTAGACTGTGTGAATCATAAGAAATTATGGATAATACTTCAGAAAATGGGAATGCCAGAGCACTGTACCTTAACCAGTAGGCAATTGTTTGAAAAAAACAAGGAAACACTGCCTGGTTTAAAGTTGAGAAATGTGTGCATCAGGGCTGTATCCTTTCTCCATATCTCTTCAGTTTACATGCTGAGCAAATAATCCAATAAAGTGGACTTAATGAGGAAGAATGCAGCATCAGGATTGGAAGAAGACTCATTAACAACCTGTGTTATGCAGATGACACAACTCTGCTTCCTGAAAATGAAGGGGATTTACAACATTTACTGATGAAGATCAAGGATCATACCCTTCAGTAAGGGTTGTGACTAAACATCAACAAAATAAAAATCCTCATGAGTGGGTCAGTATGCAACTTCACAATAAATGGAGAAAAGATTGAAATTGTCCAAGATTTTGCTTTGCTTGGCTCTATAATCAACACCCACAGAAGCAACAGTCAAGAAATCAAAAGACACATTGCACTGGGAAAAGCTGTGGCCAAAGATCTCTTTAGAGTATTGAAAAGTAAAGATGTCACATTGAAGACACAGGTGAATCTGACTCATGCCATGGTATTTTCAGTTGCATCATATGGTTGTGAAAGCTGGACACTGAGCAAGAAAAACAGGAAAAGAATTGATGCTTTTGAATTATGGTGCTGGAGACATCTATTGAATATACCATGGACTGTCAAAAGAACCAAGAGATTTGTCTAGAAGAAGTGCAACCAGAGTGCTCCTTGGCAGCAAGGATGGCCAGACTGCATCTTACATATTTCGGACATGTGGTTAGGAGAGACTAAGCCCTGGAGAAAGACATCATGTTTGGGAGAGTGGCAGGTAAACTAAAAAAGGAAAACCCTCCACCAGATGGATTGACACAGTATCTGCAACAATGGACTTAAACAGAAATAAGATCGTTTGCCTGGCACAGAATGGGGAAGTGTTTCCTCCAGCCACACATAGGGTCGCTATCAGTTGGACTAGACCTGATATTACCTAACAAGAATGACAACAACAACAACAACAACAACAACAAGCATCTTACCCCAATCAGAGTGGCTACCACCACAAAGACAAAAAACAACAAATGCTGGCAAGGATACAATGAAAAAGGAACATTTTTATACTGCTGGTGGAAATGTAATTTAATGCATTCACTGTTTAATTCAATATGGAGGTTCCTCAAAAAACTGAAGGTAGAACTACCATATGAACCAGCTATACCACTTCTGGGCGGATATCTGAAGGAACATAAGTCAGCCTACCATAGAGATACCTGCTTATCCATGTTTATTACAGCACTATTCACAATAGTCAAGATAGGGAATCAACTTGGGAATTCATCAACAGAAGAATGGATAAGGAAGATGTGACATACATATACCATGGAGTGTTATTCAGCCATAAGGAAGCATGAATTAATTGCATTTTTACGCAAATGGATACAACTAAAGATGATCATTTTAAGTGAAATAAACCAGACACAGAAAATCATGGCATGTTTTCTCTCATATATGGATACTAGATTTCAGTATATTCAATATTTTAACATATATGTCATGAAAATAGAAGAAGCTTATATATAGAGAGAAACTGACCAAAGAGAGGCGAGATGAGACAATAAAAATGGGAAGTGAAGGGCAGGAAGAAAAATATCATGTTTTAGTCTAAAACACAGAATCTGGAAACACACACACACATGCACACAAAAAATGAAAGCAGAAGGAGTACCCTTTGTGGGGAGGAAAAGGATCAGTGGGGGATGGGTGCCATGAAAGGGTAATGGGGGACATGAATATGAGCAGTGTACAATGATAGGCGTATATGGACATGTCATAATGAAACTCAATAATTTATACATTAAAAGTTACTAATAAAAATTTTAAAAATCTAAAAATAAAAATTA
>VMDO01023738.1:0-31057 GCA_007922755.1 Pedetes capensis
CATCCAAGGATTTCTGTATCCACTGGGGTTCCTGGACCAGTTTTCCTAGGATACCAAGGGACTTCTCTGTGTGTGTGTGTGTGTGTGTGTGTGTGTGTGTGTGTGTGTGTGTGTGTAACATCTGTATTTCTAGGTATGATGCCATTTATTAAATGCTTCCCATGCAGAAGGAATTTGTTACAGTTTTATTTGCACTTCTAGCTACCCTATGAACTACTATCCCATTTTATAAATGAGGAAAATGGGGCACAGGATGATTAAGGAAATTGCCTAAATTCACTCACATTTACTCAGTGGTAAAGATGGGATCAGAACCCAAGTCTGCTGGTGTCCTTCTGGTCACTTACCCAACAAAGTCCTAGGGTTGGATGGATATTCCCCACATTGCCAGACTTTAGGGGCAGGGATCCCACGAGAAAGCACAGCAAATGTGCTCCAACCTTTGGTCAGCAGTTGACCAGCAAGCCCTGAGGCTAGTGACATCTAATAAAAGGCCCAGGGAAAGGTACTGTATGCAGTGTGCCTTATAATTATGTCTTACCCTAAAAGCCTTGAGGCACCCTCCTGCAATCTTACTCCGGGGAAGGGGGAGATCTTGTTTTCTCTCTCTCATTGGGAGGGCACCAAGTCCCAAAGGAGCAGCAAACCTAGCCTCGAAGCCACACCAAGCCAAGAACAGGCCCACAGAAAGATTAGACAACAGCTCCCACACCTGTCCCAATTCTTCTAGCACAGAATCAGAAGATACAATGACAAATGAAGGGAGCTAGTTAAGTAGGCTCCCCTCTTTAAATCATAATTTGGGGCCCATGGGTGGCCATCTGTGGGCCCATGAAATCTCTATGCTTACATGCAAAGTGTGGACATTTTTTTTTTCTTGAGGAGATAGTCAACAGCTTTCCCACGATTTCCAACGCGTCCACGTGCACCCTCCGGCCCACATCAAAAAAAAAAAAAAAAAAAAAAGAGGTTAGGAATCAGGACTTCAGGGTCTTGTCAGCAAAAGAGCTTCTCTGGCATCTTTACCTCAACACTGCGCGCACGCGAAGTCAGTTCCTGCTCCCGCTGTTGGTCAGCCTTCCTTGTCATTCTCCCCTCCCCCCACGCACGCAACATCCCCCTCGCACGGACCCCCATGCACGCACGCACGCAGCCCGCGAACACGCGTCTAAAACCCCTCACCCCTTTCCAAGCAAGGACACACCCACAGAAAGTACCAAGCTAAGTCCCCGCCCCCTGTGTGCGCAACACACCCAGGTCACAGGCGCACCGCCACTGCTGCACCTGCAATAAATCGCCTCTCACTCGCAGCGCCCCACCACCGCGCACACCCACACACGCGGCCCCCGCGGCGCATGTACGAGCCCCAGGCACACGCCACAGACACCCTCGGGCCCTTTTCCTCTGTTCCTTCTCAATGGTTGGGTTCAGGGGCTGGCCCGGTCCGCCTTTGCGTTCCAAGGACAGCGAGGTCCCTTACCCGCTCGAGCCGCACGAACCCGCGGCAGCCCCGCAGGCCTGTCTGCCTGGACCGCCGCCCGCTCCAGCGCCCCAGGAGAAATGTGGAGGTGGGAGGATGGCGCTTCCCACGCTCGGCCACCAGCGCCATCAGAAGGCAGGGCCGCTAGCAGCTGGGCCTGAGGGAACTTCCTCTATTTCCAGTCCTGGCTGCGGGAGGGAGGAGGCGTTTCTTACCCTCGCTGGAGAGAGTGCTCACCTGGTTGCGAAGCCAGTTTGCCACTTCCTGCCGGCAGGGACGGGATTTGGAGAGAAAGCCAAGGTCTTTGGGGCGGAGAAGGGGAAATGACTCAAAAAGGAGGCGGCCCGGAGGGAGGGACCGGGATGAAAAGGGAGGAAGGCACCGAAGAGTGGGAGGGAAAGGGGAGGAAATGAGGGTGGGAAAACTGCGTCAGGGGCGGTTTTGATAAGATGTCTGGTGAAGACCTGGAAATATTTCCTGGCTAACCTGGACTTCAGAAGCCACTGGACAAGGCCATTTCCTCAGTGCTGGGCCTTAAACTTGATTACCCTTTACCAAGGGCAGCTATGGCTAAGACCCTTGGCCATTGGTCCAGCGTCTAAGAATCTGCTGGTCTGGGGACAGGTGGCAGAGACTAACTCTTCATGTTCTAGGGAGGCAATAATAGACTTTATCTCATATGATTACTGTTTTAGTTAGGTGGTGTCGAGTCAGTATCTGACTCATAGTGACCCTGTGTACAACAGGCAAAACACTATTGTCAGTGCTTCCCTGCTGTTCATAGGGTTTTCGATGGCGGATTGATTTTTGGGAGTGGGTTGCCGGGTCTTTCTCCCAAGCCTACAGCACCTGGTGTTCCCAGGCAGTCTCCCATCCAAGTACTAACCAGACCTGACCCTGCTTAGCTTCTGAGATCTAACGGGATCGGATGCCACAGGACTATGGCTACAGGTATATGATTATTGGAGGAATTAAACAAATCACTGCATTTCAAGTGCTTAGCATAGTGTCTTCTACAGCCATACCACCCTCGAATCCAATCTGCTCAGATCTCAGAAGCTAAGCAGGGTTGGGCCTGGTTAATCCTTGGATATAAGACTACCTGGGAATACCAGGTATTGTAGGCTTGGAAGAAAGACTCAGAAACCCACTCCCAAAACAATCAGCCATCAAAACCCCTATGAATAGCAGAGAAGCACTGACATAGTGCCGCATGGCACCACGTCGGGGAGTGCTTCGTTTTGTTGTACAGAGGGTCACTATGAGTCGGACCCAACTAGATGGCACTTAACAAAAACAAGCACAGTGTCAGTCACACTGTGAGCAATCCATCAATAATAGCTCCCATGACTAAGAAAGGGCTCATTCCTTGGTCATCCACCCCTCTAGATTATGAGGGCAGGGACTATGGTCTTATTCATCTCTTAAGTCCAGCACCTGATACAAGGAGATTATTGATAAATGGTTTTCTGAGTGAATGAATAAATGAATATTTGATAATTTGGATTAGAGGCCAGACCAAGACCCTCTTCTCTGCCACATAATGGGTGTATTGGTGAGAATTGAGGGGAAAAGTCCATGATTGGGGAAGATGGTGCACAGGACCATTGTTTGCCATATCAAGTGACCTGCTCTGCTCTCAGAAAGTAAAATGGCAAGGAAGACTGTCAGACAGCTGACCTGAAATTTGAAGCAGAGGCATAGCTAACTAAAGCAGCATTTGCATGTTGTACAGTTAGCAAGTTAAGAAGTCGAAAGCTCAAAAATAATGATACAAATATAGTGTGGGAGATTGCCAAGGGAACTTAGACTGAAGCGAAGTGTGTGGGGGGGAGGCTAGTCACCAAAAAAGGGAAGTAACAGTCATATCATCTACCTCTCTGTCATAGTCATAGGATTACTGATGATCTACCATGATTGAGATTCTATCACTACATTCACTAAATTTTCATTTATGGAAATCCAAACTGTTAGGGCTACAAGAAACATTAGAAATTATCCATATAAAGCCGAATAATCCCAGCACATGGGAGAAGGGCGTGGCAGCCCACTCCTAAAACAATCCTGAAAATCAATCACGAAACACCTATGAATAGCAAAGAAGCATTGACATAGTGCTAGGCATGGCACACTATCGGGGAGTGTTTCATTCTGTTGTGCATAGGGCCACTATGAGTAGGACCCAACTAGATGGCACCTAACAAACAACAATCTCAGCATTAGGAAAGCTGAGCGAGGCCAGCCTGGGCTACATAGTGAGACTCTGTCTCAAAGAAAAGAAGAGAAGAGGAGAATAAAAAGGAAGAGAAAAGGAGAGGAGAGGAGAGGAAGAGAAGAAATTATCTGTACATTTCAATTATTAGAAAAACTAAGAGCCAGAGATAGTAGAAAACTTGGGTCTTAGGATTCTCTGGCCTTGGTACTGAATCTTGCAAAGTCTGAATTTTTTTTTGCATATCCCATATTCCTTTAATCCCATCCCCACCTCCCATCCCCAACAGACTGAGAAGAGTGAAAGGACATAAATGGAAGGTCAGCAGAAGAGAAGAGAGGAAGTTCTTCACCAGACCCTGACTTTACTTCCTCTTGCTCCCCTTCTTCCCCCAAAGTTACCTGGAACTTCAGCAAGCCTCTGTAGGAGAAGAGCTTCACTTCAGCCCTGGTGATTTTACACTATCCACATAGGTCCTTCAGGCAAAGGCTTGACCTGTTGCTAGTTTGAGTCTTGGAAGAATGCCTGTGATATTTTTCCCAGAGCACAAGAACATTGAGGCCTGAGAAGAGCTGCTTCAAGGCTGTCTCCAACCTGCTTCCTTACTTCCTTACCTCCTTTTGCCTCCTTATCTCCTCTGGGAGGCTATTATGAGTCAGTTTTTCACTGCCTCCTACCTTCTGGGATTTGATTAGGTACAAGGCTTCCTGACCCACTTCCTTCATAATAGAGATAAAAAATATATGCCCATTTAGCTGCAGCCTAGAATTGGCTTCTTACCAATAGGGTGTCCCACAACTCACATGACAGTTCTCTAGACCCTTTTGTTTCAGGGTCATTCTTTTTGGTGTTTGGGATAGGGACCAGTAAGAACTGTGACTTTCAGCTGCTTTTTCTTTCACTGTGTGAATAAGAAACTGCCTGAATATAAAAGTGGTATATTGTATCTTCACCTGCTGAATCAGCCAGGCCTTGGACTTGCCTTGGGTGTTTGATAGCTATTTCCTGTGAGCTTCAGATTTCTGGTATATCATAACACCCTCCTTTATCACGGAGGGAGTTGAGCTACACAAAAAGCTTGTAATGGCTTTTTCCTGCTATTGTATATCAAAGAGAAAATTAGTCCAAGTTCCATTTTCTGGCCTTCCAATCTGACTGGAAGAGTCGCAGAGTCTCTTCCCATTCTGTATAGGAGGCCAACCCCATAGAGAGTAGAGTTTGTATCTATATCCCATTACTTAATAGATTCACGTTAGCTCTAAATATGTCTGCTACAAGCCTAGTAACACATTGCCACCTGATCCTTCTGAACCTGAAAATCCAAAGCTTGCCCTCTCCTAGGTTAGATAAGGAAGGCAAAGTCTAGAAGGCTCGTATTTTTTTTTTTCTGAGAAGGAAGAGGTGATCTAGTTGGTAGGGGTGTGTGTTGTCCACACTCTCCATTAACACATTATTTATGACTAATTTGTTAATTCTTCTAATTATTCCCTTTGAAGGAGCCTTCCCTTAAACAACAATAGCAAGAAGCAGTTATAGGAATGCTGGGTCATAAGTATGTGCCTAAGGAAGATTATACAATTCATGGTGGTGAGTTCACCTTAAACAAAGCTCACAATGTACAGGGTGGCCTGTTTGTCATTCTGTTGATCAGGTACTAATTCTACTTTACCAGCGTTCACTAAGTATCTACTATGCACAAATCCCCATGCTAGTTTCCACTCTCATCTCTGTGTGTGCATTCCTCTCAATGAATTACCAATAATTCATTGAGATCAAAGTTTTAAAACTGCTAGGTGTGGTGGCACTTGCATATCATCCCAGGACTAGGGAGGCTGAGGCAGGAAGATACAAAGTTTGAGGCCAGCCTACGCTACATAGCAAGACCCTGTCTGAAAGTATGAAAAATATTAAGCTTTTTTTAAAAATTAAAAAATAAAAAAATAGAAAAGAGGTCTAAAACTATTTGAGAGGAATTATTTTATTGCATACTCCATTATGAATGTTAGGAATATTTTTCACCTTAGCATCCCCCCACAAAAATAAAAAGAGTGCTAGGAATGTAATAAGCAGTCAAGAAATGCTTTTCAAGTGACCAGACCAGTCACAACTATAATTTGTATATTGTATCCAACAATTATAAAAAGACCACTTTGATCCTCCATTCCTGAAAATTCACAGGAGGAGTCATTTTCATCAGCTGTCTTGTTATACATATTCACGGTATCCATGTAGCAGCTTTCATGGTCTCTGTTACTCCTAACATTTGTAACTGAGACCACCTCATCCCCACCCACAGGATCAGCTTCCCTGAGACTCTGGGACCAACTCTATTCGTACGTAGAAAAATGTGTTACTTACTTATCACTGTGATCAAATACCTGACAGAAACTACTTCAGGGAGGAAGGATTTATTTTGGCTCATGGCTTCAAAACATTCAATCTATGATTGCTTAGCCCCACACACTTGAGTAGAACACCATGGCAGCAAGATTGTGTGATTAGAGAAGCTTCTTTACCTTATGGCAGACAGTAAGCACAGAGGAAGGACAATACAGGAAAGGACCAAGACCAGATATGGCCCAAGGACACACCCCCAATGACCTACTTCCTCCAACTAGGCCCCACCTCCTAACTTTCCCCACCGCCCAATAATGTCTTCATGTTGTGAATCCATCAAAGGTTTAATCCATTCATCAGGTCAGAGCCCTCGTGATTTGATCATCTCTGGAAATGCCATCACAAACTCACCCAGAGATGTACCTAACTAACCCCCTAGGCATTTCTTAACCCATTCAAGTTGAGAATCAGAATTAACAATCACAGGGAACATGAAAACCTCTATGGTTTTTCTTCTTTGATATATTGAATGGAGTTGGCCTTTCCCAACATCATGTGTATGCACACACATACACACACAAGCACACACACAAAACTGTAGGAAAACCTTAGCTGTGAGCAAGAGCATCATATTTGGCATTAGTCTAGGCTGCTAACTAGCCACTAAACCCCTGATGTTCCACATTTTTGTCTCTACATTTTAATCCTCTTGAATTTGGGCTATAGGCCCTTGGTCTGAACCACTTCTTTCAAGTTGCTTTTCTAACTACTGTTCTTGACTGTCCTACTTCACTGCAGTTGCATAATCTTTTATAGTCTCAGTATAACCTCAACCCTGATTCAGATATGCCCAATCCAGCCCTGAGGCCCTCTTACACTCTCAACCTCCTTCTATAGAACAGGCATTTAAGAGTAAGTCAGCTCACTTACTTCTGGTCATACTCTGACCTTATCCAATGAATTCCAGCACTGGGGGCTTATTTGTTCTTCCTTAATTCCTATTTTCCGTTACAATGCCTGAAACCAGATGTGTCATGTTTCCTTGGGCCTTTATACCTTCATTTTTGGACTTTTGATCTTGTTTCTAAAAGCAAAATGTTCATTACTGGATTGAGAGTTCCAGATCTCCTTGATTCTCACTGCCCAGGTATCCCTCAAGTCACTTATTGAATTCTGGTAACTCATAACCATCTTCCTTTTAGTCCTCCCCCAATTAAACTCCAGTAAGAGACAACCAAGAACTCATGAATACATATATATTTATTTAATTCATAATATAGCATTTTGGATGGGCTGGGATATTTAAGAAGGAATGAGACTGTGTAATCCACAGATGCTCATATTTCTGTCACCAGGGGAGACACTATTGGTCCAGAGCTCCCAGTACGAACAAGCCTGGGGTAAAGCATTTGATAAAAAATAGTCCAACAATAGTTTAATAAATATTCTAGCCAATGACAATAACACAACATATGTCTGAAGCTGGCAGACCACACCATAAAAGGTAGCTTTGCCTGACCCGATGGCAATAAGTCTGGCCAACTTGTAATATACAGCCAAGTGCAGCCCAATGGCTCCAAGGCTGCAACTGGCTTCAGCAACTAGAAATAAATGTGGGAGTGGTTCAGATCTACCTGCCTCACATTCTCCATTCCTTGGAAGAAAGGGTTTCAAATATTTGAGCTTATGCAAAACTCCACCCAGGAATTGCTCCATCCAGGTAGTAATATATAAACATGTAAACCATAGAAGCCTAGCAGATTCACCTAGAGTGTTTTAGCTGAAAAGAATGTATAAGTGATTTTGCGATGATCTGAATTTCATTGCATCCAAAGATACACAATGGAATTACATAATAAAAACACAGCCAGGTGCAGTCACTCTTACAAGTAGCCAGAACCTTAAAATAGCATTAAAATTTCTTTCATATTCTCAAAACATGTTTAACTTTATTTTTGTGCTTTCTTCAATAAGACAGTATAAAAAGGGGAAACAAGCATGAATTTCAGACAGAAAATAATCTTCTAAGCAGAAAGAGTTGTGGAGAATAGATTGAGTAAAGCAACACCACCAAAGCTTATGGAGTCACCTCCCTTGAGGATGTTAAATACAGGTCCTATTCCCTTTGCGCAACTGGGTTCAGCTAGAGGTAACAAATGGCTTCTCTTAAGGTCCTTGGTATTGCCAGGATTCTATGAAAGTCTTAAGGTTACTGAAGTAAACATCTGGGACCCACTGCATGCTTACTGAGTACTTTGCCATTATGTTGTATCTTGGAAGTCACTTCATTATTTGGCTCAGAAGCTAGGACTTTAGAGTCAAACTTCACTGCTCACCTCAAACCCTGTTTAATTTCCCAGTTCATTCAGTATGTTTAACTATGAGCATTTCTGCCTATAATCAAAACTTAAATCCACCTTCAAAGAACAAAGTTTGAAAAAATGAAATGTTATTGAAAAGAATGGTGCCACATGTTCCAAAGACAATTCTTCAAGATAACTGCCAAAAATTTTTGAGAAAAATAATGCTCATTTATATGTGTGACCCCTGTTATATCTGCAAAAATAATATGAATACAGAATACATGAATAGAGAAGTAACCAGTCTTTTATGCCCAGAATATAACAAATAACGCTACGGGCATCAGAGTAAAAGAGAGAATTTTTGATTATTCATTTGTTCATTCATACATTCATTCAACAAACATTAGCCAGGCAACTACTCTGTTCCAGACACTGTGCCAAGTATTAAAAATACAACAACAGTAACAACTACAACAACAACAACATCAATAAAAGACACAGTCCTTGCCCTCAAGGTATTCCCAGTCTAGCAAGGAAGATAATTATTATACATTAAACTTTCCTGTGCATCAGAATAACCTGAGGAGCTTGTCAAAAATGTAAATTTCCTCCTATGTTCCCATATCTTCTAATTAAGTAGATCAGGAGTGGGGTCCAAGAATCAATTATTTTAAACAAATCAGCAGAGGTGATTCTAGCATAGGTGTTCTGAGGATGACATTTTGTAAAACATTGCTATACAAGGTGATTATTGCTGAGAAAGGGAGGGATGTTCAGGGCACTGGGAGCACTCCAGAGAGGGGCACATAACCCAGTCTAGGAGGTTAGGAATTAGTCTGGTTGAGAGAAGCAGGGATGATGAAAGGTATTACAGGCTACAGTCAAAAGTAAGGTAGAGCTGGGTACAGTGGCGCACACCTGTAATCCCAGCAACATGGGAGGCAAAGGCAAGAGGATTCTTGAGTTTGAGGCCAGAGGCAGCCTGTGTAATTTAGGGAGACACTGACTAAAAAAAAGAGAGGGGTTGGAGGTGCAGCTCAGTGGCAGAGTACTCGCAAAGCATGTGAGGCTCTGGGTTCAGCCTGCCAGTACCAAAAAAAAAAAAAAAAAAAAAAAAAAAAAAAAAAAAATAGAGTAGAGTAGAGAAATTAAAGCTTTGTCCCCAGGCAGTAAAATCTAAAGGACATAAAAACAATAAATGGCTTTGGGCAGGAGATTAATATTTATGGCATACTTAATAAATGCCAAGTGCCTTGTAAAGTATGTATTATTTTACAGGAAACAGACCCAGAAAAATGAAGTACTCACCCTATGTCACACAGCTAGTAAAAGGCAGCGAAACTAGGATTATTTTAATCCCAAGGTTATGAGCTTTCCCTTACAGCAGTGCTGAGTCTTACTGAGGTTGCTTATTTCCTGACTGACGGTAAGTATATATGATCTTTAAAGCCAAAATAACCGACTCTGCCTCTAGATAGGTAAATTTGAGACTTCTTTTGTATTTGCATCAGCCTTGCTTTCCATGTTAGATATACAAACAATACATACCTGTTTTATTGGGTGGGACTGATAGAGATATTTTGTCTCTTCAGAATACTAAATCATTTGGCAGCAAGGACTGTGTTTTATGAATATATGCACTCATAACAGTAGTGTGCCTCCTGGCATCTAATAGTTTATTGAGCAAATTAATAAATGGGCATCCACTAAGCTGCTGGAAAGGAAGAGGGAAGAAGTTTTGACATTGTTTCAAGGCTCCAATTGAGTGGGGTGTTACTACAGCTATCATTTCATAATTGCATGATTAATATTTTTACAACTCCCAAGGAGTAGACTCCTTGAAGCAGACTTAGCTCCTGGAAAGGAGAAAGCTCTGGTTTTCTGACATCTCCAATCTCTGCAATTGAACTGACCAAATCACAGATCATGAAGCTCAATTCCCTTTAACTATCCTGATGAGGACTAGGAGGCAGTTTTTGTCTGCATTTGCCATGAAGGGGGGGGGGTTAAGTAAAGGAATAGTGTAAACAAGTTTGAGAAAGGAATGAGTATTTAACCTGCTTAGGAAAACAGACTATTTTCTCTAGCATTCTTAAGCACTTCAGAAGTGTTTTATCTGAAAATACATTTACATACAAATAGTTGTTGAACCCGTAATACTCCATTCTTACGGATCAAGTAAAGCAAGTTCCTAAAGAAACTCCATTACACAACTCTTTTAGCCTAATTTTAGTAACTGTGTATACTTGAGAGTAATAAAACTATATTTCTTTGAGATATTCTGACAGAGTTTTTAACAATTCAAATGAACCTCCTCCATTAAGTAGCATCAACAAAATTGTGCTACACAGACACTTCCACCTGGCTCAATTTTCTATCTAGCAATAGCATCTCTTCTGTGATCTTATTCCCAGATCTCTCCTAATTCTACCAACAGTGCTTCTCACCATCTCTGTCCTAACTGCATGTGTATGTGTAACAAGAGGGAGGAAGGGAGAAATGGAAGGGAAGAAAGGAGAAGTGTTGACTGATTCGGATGTTTCTTTTAAGGGACAAAAATGGATGCTGTAATGTATTTTCCCTTCCAATATATTTCTCATTTGGATGAGCAAAAATAAAAAGGTTTATTATGTATATATAATGTATAAAATGAATTAATTTTATACATCATGTATACATATGAATGATTTCCTTATAATAACTACTTGATTATATTTTTTATTAAAAATAACAAAATATGTGATAATTTGACACTGTTCAAAATCCCACTTGGCCAAACTGGCCAGTACTAGAAAGGCTGACCACTGTCCCCCCCTTCTGGCTGGCTAGCCCCTTGTTCAGAGCATCTCTTTACATTATTCACCTAGAATTCCCCTAAGTCCTTCCAATATCATTTATACTCTGAAATCACTGGGAATTTTAATTTCTCCAATGACAATAGAGGCATTCTCTAAATTTCTTCTCCAATGGCTTGAACCCAGACTACTCAGATAATTTGTTCTGAAAAACTCAATACATTAATTCAAATACAAGTTTTAATGCACAAAAATTAAATCTATAATATCTAGTTATTTTGGATGTGTCAAATGAACTTTATTTTGTATCTTGTATATTGAATGCTAACCAAGGTTTAAGAGAGGAAGAACTGCTGAACTGGAGAGCTAGTGAATTATATGCTCTCTTGAAACTTAATGGCAAGCTTTCATCCCAGACACATAGGGGGATTCTTGAGGCCTGCAGTTGCACTCCTGCCGCTCAGGGTAATCAATAAAATCTGGGGCAGGCAAGCCAGACAGGATCATTAGAGATTTGTTCCAGATTGTGAACGTTGGACAAACTGGAAGAATGAAGGTCACATCAAAAGTATGAAGATGGAGAGAGTTAGCTGGGTCATAGAAAGACAGCATGTTGTTGTCATAATCCAGGAGGACTCCTAGACGCTTCAACTGTGGGGGCACATCCACTAGCATTTCCTTATTGTTATGTCTCACCACGAAGTTACTATTGCAGCGAGAGAAGACCCATGAGGAGGCATTCTTGCCAATCCATTCATTCTTTGGAGCTGATTTGTAGGCGATACCAATTGCATACCTGTGAGGCAGGGGAAAGGATAAAGAAATAAATATTTATGAATGATCTGAGTTGTACTATAGACCATATGCAATATATAAGAAATGGAATACATATTGCTTATTTAAATAGTTTACATTTACATACATAATGTTGATACCACCAGAACTTTAAAAAGTGAGCAATTGTTCAACAAAATGCATATATGGAAATGTCACAATGAAATGCATGTCAGAATGAATCACATTAAGTTGTAAATTAAAATTTTCCAGTAAAAAAAAGTTAGCAATTGTTGTTGTTAGGTGCCCTTGAGTCAGCGTCTGACTCATGGCGACTCTACGTACAACAGGCGAAACACTATTGTTAGTGCTTCTCTGCTATTCATAGGGCTTTCAATGGCTGGTTGTTTCTTGGGAGTGAGTTGCCAGGTCCTTTTCCCAAGCTGACAGCTCCTGGTATTCCCATCCGAGTACTAACCAGGCCCGACCCTGCTTACGTTCCGAGATCTGATGGGATGGGATGCCACAGTGGTATGGCAGCAATTAGAGTGATGTAATAATTTCCACTTCCTAGCCCCATATATTTTATAAAAGAGCTGGCAAATTTTTCTAGGACTGGGTCTCATAACATACCTTCTAACCTTGCCTTATTGGTAACATTGTTGTACTATAGAATTGGGGAGAAGGACCCGGCAACTCATTCCCAAAATAAGTAGCCATTGAAAACCCTATGAATAGCAGAGAAGCACTGTCAAATATAATACCAAAAAGTGATCCTCCCTAGGCGGGAAGGCATTCAGAAGATGACTAGGGAAGGGTTGCCTCCTCAGAGTCAACCTTAATGGTAGGAGTGAAGTCCCTGGGACCTCCATTTGCTGATGTGGCATGATTCAAAATGAAAAGAAACACAGTGGATACAACAATAGGCTCAAACATAAAAAGACTGTGTATGTGGCATGGTGTTGGGTAGTGTTTCATTCTGCTCTATGTAGGGTCTCTATGAGCCAGACCCAACTCAACAGCACCTAACAACAACAACAACATAGAATTGAATCTCTTAGGAACCTAACAGCAGAAGAAATAAAAACGGGATCCACTCACCATGTTGAGGAACCCATGACCACTTCCCAATAGTGGCAGCCACTGTCAATGAATATATTTCCTGCTGCCCCATAGCACCCTGTGCCACTAAACCTCTCTGGGGTATGGCTTTTCTTCAGAGAGCTGTCATCCTTCTCCATCTGTAATCCATCATTTGAGATCTTCAACTTCTTGTGAGTCATTTTGGGGTCTAGTTTAAAGGGTTGGCCTGAAAAAGCAGAAAAAAGAAAAAGCATGAGAAAGCATTTAAGAACTATACATTTGTCCTCCAAAACCATGACTAGCACTAGCAGGGGAGCCTCAACAATATGACCATTCTTGTGTCAGTGCAAGTTGGCTGCTGTTTAGATTATATTAAAGGAGCAAGCCAGAAGACACAGCTTGCAGTTAAGTAAGAATAGAAGTCATTCTATCATAAAAATACCCTTCACAGAGGCACACATTTTCACATTGCAGGAAAAAATGTGGATCTTTAATATAAGAGTTTTGCTGGAAGTCATATTCCAAAACTACAGGTGCTGGTAATCTGCCTCCCATCACATACTATCGAATTAAAAGGGATTCCCTCAAAGTCTTATATCCTAACATAAGCTTTCTACTTGGTTTTATTTCAGTGAGTGGTGTGAGATTTGGGTAGATATTTAAAGAGTGTTACAGTGTTTGAGATAGGAGAATATGAGAAGTACTGATCAGTCAATTTCTGCTTGGTGGTAGAACAAAAGAAAAATCCTGAGAGCTCAGCAACAGGGAAATTTTGGCTTTCTTAAAATTTGGATATAAGCTGGGTGCAGTAATGCACAGCTGTAATCCCAGCAACTTGGAGGCTGAGGCAGGAGGATCATGAGTTTGAGGCTAGAAGGCAGCCTGTGCAATTTAGCAAGATCCTGTCTCAAAATAAAAGTAAAAGGCAGACTGGTGATACAGCTCAGTGGGTTCAATCTCCAGCACCACAAAAAAGTGGGATGTAAACAACATACAATTAGGCAATTTTGTTAGAGTGATCATTGCATTATCAATGATCAGAGAAAATATTTGGATCATTCACAATAGAGATTTTCATTACCATGAGACAGAACCATTGTTACCAGGGGCAAGTTGCTGGGTATAGCAAGAGCTTTATTACAAATGCTTATGTGACAGACACTGTTGGCTAACACAATGCTCATTCTTTTTTTTTTTTTTCTTTCAATCTCACAGACTCTCTTGCTGGTGAGGTGGCTAACAGGACAGAAGCAGAAGTCAGAGTAGCAGAAACTTCTGGGGAAGTTTCTGTTTTTCTTATAAAAGGAACACCAACCCTTTCCTCTTTCTTCCTATCTTGAAAGGAAAGATGACATCTTCAGGTTGCAATGACCATCTTATGGCCAACTAACAATAAGCCAATAAACAAATGGAGAAGTCTGTGCCTTTTATGACATTACAGAGATGCTACACTAGCCTTGAACTGCCTGCCTTCAAACTTCTTGCTATGTGTGAGAGAGAAAGGAAAAAAACCTGTTCATTTAAGCTACTAATAAATATTATTTGTTAAGCCATGTAGGTTGCACTTTCTGTTATTTCAGTCAAAAGCATTCCTAACAGATATGGCTTCTCTGTAGTAGAGTTTTGCTTTGTTGTTGTTGTTGTTGTTGTTAGGTGCTGTCGAGTCGGTATCCGACTCATAGTGACCCTCAGAGGGTTTTCAATGGCAGACTGTTTTTAGATTGCCTTGGGAGTGGATTGCCAGGTCCTTCTCCCATTTTTGCTGTGCTGAGAATTGAACTCAGGACCTCAGAGACTGCAGCGTAGTGCTCTACCAACTGAGCTAAATCCCAGTCCCAGAGTTTTGCTAGATTATTATAAATAATGCTCTCTCACTCAATTGTTCCCCAAGCATGGGGAATAAAAAGCAGAAAAAAACCTCTTCACTAATATCCTCCCAAGATACCAGCTAGTTTATGTATCTCTTTGTCCACAAATTCCCATGGATACCAAGGAATGTCTTGCTCAAAGCATGAACTACAGCAGTAAAGTTCCTCTGCCCAGTGCCACTGCTCTTATGCACTGCTGTGGGTGCTCAGGTTAAATGTCCTCCCTAACACAGGGAGGAAAAAGGATCTCTCCTCTTGGAATTACCAACGTACTGTTACAACATACTGTTAGTTTTTAGTCGGGTGGGTTCACTGTTCCGGCTGCCTGCTTGGTTTATGGCTTTAACAATGAAGATGTAGCGTGTTCCGCTCTGGAGTCCATGCACTGTGTAATGGTTCTGTTTAATGTTGGGCACAATCATCCAGCTATCCACTGAATTATACAGGCCTGTAAAATGGAGAAAGACAAGGACATCAACCAACGTAAGAGAGAGAGAGAATGGAAAACACACTGAAAATTCAATCACAAGCCCCACCAAGTGAATTCATTTTGTTTCCTTTTGAGTCTTAGAAGATATAATGAGATGAACCAGGGCTTATGAGTCTATTTATCTTCTTCCACAGAGCGAGGCTTGTGCTAGGCTCCTTGCTTCTAGGAATTGAATGCAACCACTTGAAAAAGGTAGGTTACTTTACTTTTCTGCCAAATAACACAGGAATAGCCACAATAGCAAATCACAGAATCATCACTTTTAAAGAGTCTCTGAATCTTTACCGCAAATATCCATCTACTCTTCTGAGAGCTGAGTCTGGCTTTGTATGGATGAAACAGTCCTGTGCAGAGCACAGAAACATGGAAACTAAGAATGAAAAGGACACCTAGATATAATGTTTCCCTCATTTTATAAGTGGGAAAGTAGGATGGAGGGAAGTGACTTGTCCAGGTGATGGTGCCGAGAGTAAAGCCATGGTATCTTTTAATCCTGGCTCACTGTTCTCTGCACTATATCACAATTCCTGGGATGAATGATGATATTCCTTTGTCACTGTAAGGTAATGAGGCTTTCAGGGCTTATGACCATCCTCTCCCTTACTTCCCAAATTTACTGGCTTGAGAGAAGTCAAGGAGATGACATAGTAACCAAAGCAATATATAATCTCTTCATTCTGACTCTACACATTTTTGCCCCTTCCTGGCTCTCATTCTCATACTACTCTAGCATCCGGTGGTCTAGTGACACATTATCTTTTGGAACATTTTCCCCTCCCAAGTAGGGAAAGGAATCAAAGATGTAGGCTTCTGCTTTTGAAAGTCTGTAGACTATAAACATGATTTACACAGGGAAATATACATAATTAAAACTATGTATTTGATAGCTTTCAGTAAAAGACAGACCAACATTCTAGTCTGTGGATTATCTAGACTCCTCTCTTCTGTAATCTGTTTTTTGATCAATTTACCACTTTTAAACCACAGTTCTACGAAGGATGGAAAAGTAAGGGCAAGGAAAATGAGCAGTGAATTTAGTCACTTTTATGCAGCTCTAGTAAAGGATTTAGTGAGGTTGGAAATTGGAAATTATGTCATAAGTGCTTTGCAAGAGATCTGATCAAAAGGGTTTTTATATTCAATTTAGAGAGGGACAGAAAATACTAGATTAAAAAACGAAAAGGAAACATAAAGGGAGGAGCAAATAGATATGCTGTAGAAAGAAGAATAAGAATTAGTGGAGAAGCTCAATGACTCCTACAAAAAATAAATAGAAAATAAGAGTCAGAAACACTGTTTGAGGCCTTGCTTATCTATGCAGCAATGCACAGTATGAATCACAAACTGCACATGAAATTTTAATACAGAGGAAAATATGTGGTCTTCTAGATACCTTTCAAACAATGCAAAACAAAGGCAAACTTCACAATGAAGTACTATGAGCTACTACAGAATGATTTCCAGGACACATTGTCAATTGAAAAAGTTTAATTGCACAAAAACATATATTGTATGATACTCTTTTTCAGAGAAAGGCAAATAAGAAAGCATACTAAATTTGTTTGGATTTACAAAATAAAAACAATGACAATAGGAAGGATAACTCAGAAAATAATGAATTTGGTCACCTACAAGGGATGAGGGTAGAGGAAAAAGACCAAAAGCATGTGGGAGGGAAGGACACTTCTCTGAGTATTCTTTTGTGCATATTTTTCCCTTTAGGAAACAAATTGTTTCCAAAAAATTAAATTAAAAAATTAAATTTAAATCGACCAATTCAAAATTCAAATTCAAAAAATTAAAATTAAATTAAGAAAGATGGAAAAGTTGGGGACTAAGAGCAAACTGAAACAAATGAACCCAACTGCATTTTAAATGAATAACAACCACAACAAAGAAGCAATGGGGGTGGGAAGAGAACTACAAGCAAAGCAATTTTTTTTTTTTGCACTGCTGTGCTGGGGATGGGGCCCAGAGCCTCATGTATGCTAGGCGAGCACTCTACCACTGGGCTACATCTCCAGCCCCTGAGCAAAACAATTCTGACAGTACTGATATTTTAGACATATTATGGAATTGAGCAAATGATTACATGTATTGACATTATTGGGACTCACTGTTCTCACTGTGGGAAAAGGAACACACAAACACAGAATGAGAGAAGGCAGGAAAGAACTTGTGGGGATGAACTGGAATTGAGGGTATTGATATGACTACATGACTTCTCAAATGTGGATAGTCAGCCCTCCCTATCCTCAGGTTCCACATCCAAGGATTCAACCAACTACAGGTTGAATATATTTTTAAAATTGTGTCTGTAGTGTACATGTACAGACCTTTTTCCTGTCATTATTCCCTAAGCAATATAGTATAACAACTATTTACATAGAATTTACATTTTATTTGGTACTATAAATAATCTCTGCAGCTGTAGCCCTGTGGCATCCGATCCCCTTAGATCTCGGAAGCTAAGCAGGGTCGGGCCTGGTTAGTGCCTGGATGGGAGAACGCTTGGGAACACCAGATGCTGTAGGCTTGGGAGAAGGACCTGGCAACCCACTCCCAAAAATCAATCTGCCATTGAAAACCCTATGAACAGCAGAGAAGCACTGACAATAGTGTTTCCCCTGTTGTACAGAGGGTCGCTATGAGTCAGATACCGACTGGACGGCACCTAACAACAACAACATAAATAATCTACAAATGATTTAAAGCATATGGGAGGGCCAGGAGGCCTATAATCCCAGCAACTCAGGAGGTGGAGCCAGGAGGATCATGAGTTTGAGGCCAGAGGCAGCCTGCATAACTTAGCAAAACCCTGACTCAAGATAAAAAAAAATTAAATGGGCTGGGGGGGCAGCCCAGTGGTAGAGCATTTGCAAAGTATTTGTGAGGCCCTGGGTTCAACTCCCAAGTATTGGGAAAAAAAAACAGCATACAGGAGGATGAGTATAGGTTATGTGCAAACACTACACCATTCTATATAAGGGACTTGAGTATATGCAGATTTTGGTATTCTCAGGAGGTCATAGAACCAATCCCACATGAGTACCAATGACAGTTATAACATGCATATTTTATGTTTACATATGTGTATGTCTGCTACCCAACTCTTAGTCTCTGATATTTCTCACTAAAAGGAACAAGCACTCCTTGGAAAAATGACTGATTCCAAGGCTGGGACAATATAAGGTCAAAATGAGCCTAGAACATTTTATTATGTCAGAAAGTAAGGAAGTACTCATGAAAATGGTGGGAGAATATCATATGGACCCCGAAGTTACCTTGAACATCTCCCACTTGCTAAATCTGGACAATTTGAGACCCCCAAATAAATGAAGGCAATAAAGAATAATAAATCATTAATAAAAGAGAAGTCATGAGTCTATACTTATAAATAAATAAACAAATGATGGGAAACAGAGAGTAGGATTCTTGCTTACAGTAAATGTGGGAGGGAATACTCAGTTGGAAAACTACCACTTTGTAATCGTCATAGTAAAGACTGGATAGGGAAAGAATCATCAACTGATGCTAAAACAGAAGTAAGGGTGGAGGAGAAACGGATTTGATGAGGAAGCAGGATATTCCATTATCTTAAAAGTATCACCACACAGATTATTAGTGGCAAAAGCAAAAATAGGAACTATGTAATGAAAAATTTAGACAACATCTTGACCAGTCAATCAAAATTAGCATCAACAATGTAAGAAAAGTGGACATAATATGCCCCTAGATACATTACCCTAAGAAGGACACAACATCAGTATGCAGTATTCCAGCCATGAATGTGTGATCTGAATATAATTGTGAGGCAACATTAGACAAACCCCAAATAAGGAACAGTGTAATAAATAAGCCAGGCATGGTGGCTCATGCCTGTAAACCTAGAATTCCAGAGGCTGAGGCAGGATAATTGACACAAGTTTGAGGCCAGCCTGGTCTATATAGTGAGTTCCAAGCCAGCCTGGGCTATAAACAAGACCTTGTCTCAAAAAACATAAAGCATGAGGAGGTGGTGTGCATGCCTAGCATGCACAAAGCCCTGGGTTTGATCCTCAGCACTGAAGAAGAAGAAGAAGAAGAAGAAGAAGAAGAAGAAGAAGAAGAAGAAGAAGAAGGGGAGGGGGAGGAGGAGGAGGAAAGAAAAGACAAGAAAAGAAAGAAAGAAAAAAGTGAACTCTTTTTTTTTTTTTTGGAAACAAGGTCTTATCATATAGCTCGGACTAGCCTTGAACTTACTATAAAGCCTCAGCTGGTCTGGAACTCAAGATCCTCCTGCCTCTGCCTCCCAGGTGCTAGGAATACAGGTGTGTGCCATTATACCTGGTAAAAGGACAATTTTTAAAATGTCAGTGTCATTAAGGACAAAAAAGGACACAAGAAATATTCCAGATTAAAAGAGGCTAAAGAGATGACTATTAAATGCAATATCAAATCATAGATTATAAAGGATAGCATTGAATTCTTTATATGTTATAATGAATATCATTGGGTCAGTTGTCAAAATTGGAACATGAATGGTGGTTTAGATAAAAGTATTGCATCAATGTTAAATTTTTTGAATTTTGTAATTGTACTATGGTTATGTAAAGAATTTCCTTATTCTTAGGAAATAAACACTGAAGAATTTAGGGGCACATAGCCATGATGCATGCAATTTACTCTCAAATGCTTCTAAAAAAATAGAGAATGTTAGCAAATGATAAAGGAAAAGGAGCAAAATATGAACTGTGGGTGAATCTGGGTAAAGGGCATATGGGCATTCTTTGTTCTATGGTTGCACCTTTTCTGTAATTTTGAAAGCATCTCTAATCTTTTTTTGTGTGTTTGGTACTGGGGTTTGAACCCACGGCCTGGCACTTACATGTTTTGCAAGTGCTATACCACTGAGCCGCACCCTCAGCCCATTTTTTTACATTTTTGAGACAGGATCTCGCTAAATTATGAAGACTGCAGCTGGTCTCGATCTTGTGATCCTTCTTCCTCTGCCTCCTGAGTCACTGGGATTACAGGCGTGCACCGCCAAACCCGACAGGATCTCTAATCTTAAAAAGGTAAATATATGATCCTCTATGTAACATGAGACTCGGTGCAGTGGGACTTATGACTGAATTATGATAATGGATAATGGTAATTGTTCAAAAAAGAAAGACCGCAATATGGAAATCTATGAACCTAAGTGTAAATGTGTGGTGGAGAACATTTGTATAAGAATGAAAAGGTGGGGAAATAGAAATTTTATCTTTGTGGCATATGCCTAGCCAGACAATGGTTATGGCTACTGATTTTGCAATGCAAAACCCAAAACTGAAACAGAGGAGAGATAATACAGTAATTAGGAAGACAGACATCTGTTAGAATTATCATTCAACTAACATCATCATCTGATAATTTCAGATTTTAGAAGAGATGGAAAGAAAGCTAAAAATCAAGGAACAAAGTTGGGGGGGATAGAAAACTACTTCTCTAAACTACTTCTCTAACCAACAATAAAGAAATTTCTGGATAAAGAAAATGTGAGAAATCCTCAAGAGAAAATAGCTCTCAGAACTAGGGTTTAGTTAACAGTGACAGGCCTGACTGGCAGGTAGGACTGGACCTCAGGTCTTTATAATATTTATTTCTGGTAAAATAGTTTCCCATTGCCATCTGAAATTTTGCTTCAGGGCTCTGCTTTTGTTCCTGTCCTACTACATTTCTCCATTAATGATTGGAAGAACACATAGAAGTCAGACTTCCCCCCAAGCCTGGAAGGTATAATGTGGATCCAAAAGGATCTTGGAATGAGAGGCCAGAGCTGATTAGCTCTCAGATAAAATGTAATAGGGATAAATTCAAGGTAACATGCATCAGTTTAGACACTCAATTGTATAGGAAAAGGACTTGGAATGCACAGGAATTTCAGTTAACTATATGCTCAATGAGGCTGGGATTTAGCTCAGTTGGTGCAGTACGGCCCTGTAGTCTCTGAGGTCCCGAGTTCGATTCCCAGCACCACAAAAAAAAAAAAAAAAATGGGAGAAGGACGTGGCAATCCACTCCCGAGGCAATTCCAGAACAATCAGCAGTCAAAAACCCTACAAAGGTCGCTATGAGTCGGATACCACTCAACAGCACCTAACAACAACAACATATGCTCAATAAATAGTACTCACTGTGGCTTCTGGAAAAAAGGTACGGGATAAAACACATATAAAAAAAAATCCAGCTATCCTCTGTGAAGGTCAGATCACTTTGGAAGGATTTTGACAGCACATTTTATAAAGCACTTTGTCAAACAAGAAAATGTTCATAAAAAGTATACCAGCATGGTAAAGGGTCTGAAAATCATATGGTATTATGAACTAAAAGAATTGAGGATGTCTAGACAGAAAAACAGAAAATTTAGAAGGGACATGGGAGTTACCTAAATTAATCTGAAAAAAACTGTGATGTGAAAGATGGACTAGATTTGTCAATGAGGCACAAAGGCCAGACCTAGCAGTAACTGGTAGCTATGGTTTAATTCAAGGAGCATTAAGCTTGAAGTCTGACAGGCTTGGGTTCCAATCTTGACTCCATCATTTTGCATCTCTGTCACCTTGGCAACTCACTTAACCTGAACCTAAGTTTCCTTATCTATAAAACAAAATCAATAGCATCTATTTCATAAGGGTATGTAAGAACTCATGAGAATTAAATGAGATAATATACGTGGGAATGTTAGTAAATGGCAAAGCATAGTGATCATGCACATTATTTTCATTATTATTTATTAAGAGAAAGAGGATCTGTAGCCATAGCACCCTGGCATCCAATTCCGTCAGATTTCTGAAGCTAAGCAGCGTTGGCCTGATTTGTCCTTACTTAAGAGACTGCCTGGGAATACCAGGTGCTATAGACTAGGGTGAAGGACCTGGCAGCCAACTCTCAAAACAATCCGCCATCAAAAACCCTATGAATAGCAGGGAAGCACTGACATAGTGGCAGGCATGGCACAGTGTCAGGGAGTGTTTCATTCTGTTGCACAATGAGTCTCTATGAGTCGGACATGACTTGACAGCACCTAACAACAACAACAACAACAACAACAACAACAACAGCAGAAAAAGGCCTCTTATAATTAAAGTTTGGAAATTATCTGTAGCTGTACAGCAACCACATGGGCTGTTTTGTTAGAAGTTGGCCCCTGTCAATGCCAATGTTCAAGAAGAGATAGGACAATCATTTCCTGGATGTCTGGCAGAAGAGAAGATTAGACTAGATGACTTCTAAGGCCATTACAACTCTAAAATCCTATGATCTTATCAGTATTAAGAATTATACTTTAGACTTTTCTTTCTAAAGGACTATATAGCCTTACAAGCAGAGCTGACAAACTTTAGATCTTAGTCACTTATAGGATTTGGTCTCAACTCCTGAGAGATGATTGCTCTCCCCATATCAGGAAACAGAAACACAGCTGCTGATTCTAAGACTTTCTGTAACTCATACAGAAAAGCATGTCAGTAAAGCTTTAGAGTTCATGCTTCATAACCTGAAGGATCACAGCTATGTGGACCAAGTGGCTTAGGTTGGAGCTGCACGAGACAAGTGTTTTTCAGTGTTTGACTCCCAAACATCATTTCATCTTCCCACCCCACTATTGTCATAAAAAATTATTCTGCCCCAGAATTGTCACAAAACTGGAAAAAGAAGCCTATAAGGAGGGTTTAGTTGGAAAAACTCCTCTCATGTTGTCCTGTGAAGTCAGATATAAATACAAAGTGCAAAGGTAAAAGAAAATATAAATTTGCAGCTATGCAGATACAATTGTAGGGTAAGAATCAGTATCAGCCTTGAATTCAGCTTTAATTCTGCTTTTGTTCCCATTACTCTCCCTACCCCAAGTGCATTTAGGGGTACTTTCAGCTCGATGCCTCTTGACTGGTAATGGATGAGTTAAGCTCTTACTCTGTTTCATCTTACTCCAATTTAGTGTAAGGTGAAAGCATCATAACATGTGAACTGAACTTCTATTTAAAAATCTTTCATTTTGTAGCCCACAGACATGTTTTTTGTTGATGATAATGTTATTTTGTTGTTGTTTTTGTTTGTTTGTTTGAGATAAAGTCTTACTATGTAACCCAGGCTGGACTTGCACTCATAATCTTCCTGCCTCAGCCTCTGAGTGCTGGAATTACAGGCATGCACCACCACACCTGGCTCTGACATGATTTTATATTTACCATAATTCCTCACAGAAAGAGAGAAAGAGTAAAGTGAAGAGTAACAGAGGCAGGAGGCTTGTCACCATGTTTTCTGATACAAATAGGTACAGTAAAGGAAGCAATGATCTTTGTAAATAATAGGTGTTATCATGACAATGAAGTGGAAGAAGAGTTAGGGAGAGAGATGTTCACATACATGGAACCAGTAATGATGGTGGCTTAACTACCCAAAAACTAATACTGAGCATCACTCTTTGGAACAATGGAGTGACATGGATTAACTGAGGAAAGGCTAAGGATTACATAAACAAATGGTAGTGATCCCAGTGACTGCCCAGTGCTTGTCACCCATCAGTAAAATCTTTGGATTGCCCTGAGGAGCTTGCACTGTCTATGAAAGACTATACTAAACAACCTAACATGTCTTACAAACACTTGCCTCGTGGCGCCCCGGCCAATCTTGAGCAGCTTACTGCTTCCTTACATTTCCTTATCTCTGGCCACAGGCCCCAACTACACCATGACTTACTGATGAAGTTAGCCTGGCCAGTGAATATGGTGTACTGAAGCTCATAGGAGCTGATGCTGAACTCATCATCCGAGATCCAGTGGACTGTAATGGTGTCATGGGAAGCAGTACAGAGTTCCTCTCGGATAGATGGTGGGTTGGGGGCTGTAAGAAAAAGTAGAAAAAAGATAAGAACAGCACACTGTCTCTTCTGGAATTTTTACAATCCTTAACCTTCCTGCCTAACCCAACATCTCTTGGAGAGAGGTATTTTGGTTTGCATGCAATTCTGGGGCTTGAACCCAAGGCTTCACACAGGCTAGACAGTCTACCATTGAGCTACATCCTAGCCCTGGAAAAGTTTTCTCAGTAGAAGAAGCTGTAGATTGCAAGACTGTTGAAACCTCAAGCCCCTCAAAGCCACTTGTTTTTATGATGAAAATATTTTAGAGAACCTGGGCATGGTGGTGGTGGTTGTTTTTGTTAGGTGCCGTCGAGTTGGTATCCGACTCATACCGACCCTCAGAGGGTTTTCAATGGCTGTTTTGGGATTGACTTGGGAGTGGATTGCCAGGTCCTTCTCCCATTTTTGCAGTGCTGGGAATTGAACTCGGGACCTCAGAGACTGTAGCGCAGCGCTCTACCAACTGAGCTAAATCCCAGCCCAGGCATGGTGGTACATGCCAGTAATCCCAGTACTTGGGAGGCTGAAGCATAACAATCCTGAGTTTGAGGACAGCCTGGACTATATAGCAAGTTCCAGGCCAGCCTGGGTACATAGTGATACCCTGTCTCAAAAACAAACAACAAAAGATATTTTAGGCACATATATAAGCCTAAGTTTTATGATGCTTCTCCCAGTTGTCTAGCCTGCCTGTATAAATGCATATATTTGAACAAAAGTCACACAGTTTTCTTATTACATGGACCTTAACCTATTTCTTTTTATTTCAAAACAGGTTTTATTATGTACTTGCCAGTATAGCCTAGTGCAAATTAATAGGATTTATCTCATCTCCCAAGCCTGGAGCAGACACTGTGGCATCCGATCCCGTCGGATCTCAGAAGCTAAGCAGGATCAGGCCTGATTAGTACTTGGATGGGAGACAGCCTGGGAACACCAGGTGCTGTAGGCTTGGGAGAAGGACCCAACAACCCACTCCCAAAAATCAATCCGCCATTGAAAATCCTATGAATAGCAGAGAAGCACTGACAATAGTGTTTCGCCTGTTGTATGTAGCATCGCTAAGAGTCAGACACTGACTCCACAGCACCTAACAACAACAACATCTCCCAAAATTATATTCCCAAAATAGGGATAATAATTACCTTATAGATTTGTTGTGAGGATTCATGACATAAAATTAACATACAGTATCTAAAGTAGATGTTCAAGAACTGATAGTTATGTTGGTATATTAAAATAGTTTCAAACATAAAGTTGTTGTTGTTGTTGTTGTTGTTAGGTGCCGTTGACTCGGTATCCGACTCATAGCGACCCTACATACAACAGCAGAAACACTATTGTCAGTGTTTCTCTGCTGTTCATAGGGTTTTCAATGGTGGATTGATTTTTGGGAGTGGGTTGCCGGGTCCATCTCCCAAACATAAAGTTAGTGTGTGTATTTTTTCCTCATGAATCATCCTTCAACTAACAGGCTGGTTGGATCCCTTATTTTCTTTTTATTTTTTGTAGACATTTATTAGCCTTTATTTTAGACACTTTAATAATTGTACCTTGTTAGTTCTGACAGCTGTTTCATATAAGAAAAACCTGTCTTGCAAACTAATCCTAGGTCCTAATAGCTCTGATACTTTGTATGATGCTTTATAAGATAAATATTTGACAAATCATCTTTCTTTTCTGTTTCACGAACTAAAATATATTTTATATAAAAAGATACATGTATTGTTTTAAAATTTATAAAAACATTTACATTGTAAATACTATCACTTTCAGATTATGTTAAATTAAAAGTACATCAAAAGAAAACACTTAAGATAGGAAGGAAAGCACAGTACTTTCCCACCTGTTAAATAGTCTAGCCCCTCCAACAGTTTCTTTTCTCTAGAAAAATCTAAAGCAAAGTTTTCAAAGGCATCATTGAAATTGATGTCTGGAATCAGAACTTGGGAAGATGCAGTTGCCATAGCGACCCTGAAAAAAAAGGAAAGTACATCAATATACATCAACATAAGCTTGCAGCCTTCATCCAGTGTTTGATTTCTGGCTTACCCAGGTGAAAATAAATGACTTATAAGTGAAAATAGCATATCTGTGCTTTTCCAAGGGAAACATTTCAATTTTAATCATCAGGAACCAATTAAGATTTATACCATATTTATTCACATATGTTCACCCCTCAAACACACTCCCCCATGCTGTCTTAATTTTGAGAAATAAATACAGGATTTTTTCCCCTCTGCATCATTTTCCATCTGTCAGGCAGCATCAAAACTAGACCTCTGTAGACTTGGTAAGAGCAATTTAAGAGATTTTTCCCCCTCTCTATTTTGTCAGGCTAATCAACAAATCAACATGCTTGGCTGATGCCTTCCCCTTAATACCGTCCATTATTTTATCTTTATAATATTTGTTTCATTTTCTTATTCTCTAAATGTATAATACTATGATAGTTTTATCTGCTCAACTAATTCTAAAAGACTCAAGAATAAGGCTCATATTATGTACCTCTTATATCTCTCATGGTTCCTAAACCAGTGATGATCACATTGTTGTTGTTGTTGTTAAGTGCCAGAGAGTTGGTCTGACTCATAGAGACCCTATGTACAACACAATGAAATACTTCCTGACACTGTGCCATACCCAGCACTGTGTCAGTGCCTCCTTGCTCTTCACAGGGTTTCAATGGCTGATTGCTTTGGGATTGTTTTGGGGGTAGGCTGCCAGGTCCTTCTCCCATTTTTTACAGTGCTGGGGATTGAACCAGGGCCTCAGAGCGTGCAGAGTTAAACTCCAGCTCAATGAACACATAGGAAATAAATAATTGCTGACAGCAGTGTAATTGCTAACATTTATTCAGTGCTTAGTACATACAAAGCACTGTGCATATAATTTATATAAATTATCTAATTTATTCCTTACCATAACCCTGTGTAGTAGATGGGATTTCCATTTTGCAAATGAGAAAACGGGCACATTGAAAAGGTAAATAAGTTGTCAAGATCACACAACCAGTAAAGTTCAAAATGTAATTGAACTAATGTCCACCTGATTCTAAACTTTGTACCCATAACCATTTATATTGTTCCTTTAAAAATATATGTATATTTTATATACTTCAGCAAATCTTAACCGTCGTTACACATCAAAATTATCCCTGTTTGTGTCCAATATAAGCCCCTCTGAATCAGAGCCAGTAAGATCCTGGGTCATGTAAATGACAAAATGGAATAAAACATTAACTTGCCAACATTATGCAGGTTAAAGTGGAAGGAAAAGGCATGCAGTGGAGGAAATTTAGAGAGGAAATTTTTATGGTGAACCAGTTGTAAGGGAATGAGGAATTGAACAAACACAAATCCTCAAGAGCAACAGTTCTTGGCTGTTTCTGAAAATGGAGATGTTTCAGGAACAAACTGCAAGCCAGCGTAAATAAGTGAAAGATTAACTCAGTATAATCTTAAAGTCTCACTTTAGACAGCCAGTTTTCTAGCATTTGGTGAGTAAAGTTAAGCCAGATAATTGACTCTTGAAATTTCTTTATGACCTCCTTAATCTTCTACCTTTCTTCCATCTACCCATCCATCCAATACTTATTAAGCAACTAGTGTGCCAGGCACTATGTTGGGCACTGGAGGTACACAGGGTAAACAAGTGTGCTATTGTCCTTGCCTTCACAGAGCTCACAGATTATGGAGGATAAAGACAATATAAAGGGGGTAAAACACAAGAATCACCTAGCAGGGACTTGGGAGCTAAGGGAAATCTCCCCATAGGAGGTTAATTTTGTTTGGTTAAGTTAACAAAAAAAAAACTATGTGGATGTATACCTTTTCTCTTGCCTGATAGTTGGAGAGTGAGACAATTGTGCAGGGCCTTTTAAGCTATATTGCAAACTTTGTAAGCTATATTGCAAACAATGGGAGCCACTGGAGCATTTTAGGCAGTGGAGTGATATGCTCAAATTTATGTTTTAAGAAGAGTCTTATGGCTGTAACAGAATCTTGGGTTTGGGGTACATTAACTTATGTTTATGAAATATATATAAATACAACTATGAGGATACAATATTCCCAAATGTAAATGGCAGTGGCATGGTCAAGAATTTGTTAAAAGGTGACATTGTGGAGCATGTGTGTGCTGGGCTCAGGCACCTATCAGTATGTCTGTCTGTGTTTTTGCATTTATGCAAAATACACTAGCATCTTATTGCAGTCTCTCAAGGCCTTCATCTTTATTGTGTTGCTGTTAGGTGCCATTGAGTCAGTGTCCAACTCAGCGACCCTATATACAACAGATGAAACACTATTGTTGTGCTTCTCTGCTAGTCATACAATTTTCAATGGCTGATTGTTTTTTGGTAGTGGGTTGCTGGGTCCTCCTTTCTAGCCTCCAGAACCTGGTGTTCCTAAGCGGTTTCCCATCCATGCACTAACCAGATCTGACCCTGCTTAGTTTCCCAGATCTGACAGGATCTTAAGCCACAGTAGTACGGCTGCAGGCCTGATCTTTATTAGGGATAATATAATGTGTCATTCTTAGGAGGAAGAAGATACTTCTCTCAGCTTAAATTTCATTTTTCTAAAGTCATGGTGCCTCAAGACAATACAATGAATAATAGTGGGAAAGAATTTCAGATTCTGTGAGATTAAATTAAAAAGATATTTCTCTCAAGTAGATGATTCTACTTTAGCCTATGAAGAGAAGGTTTACATGGAGATTTGGGAATCATCAACACAGCAATTGACAGTAATTCAATGGTAATTGAAACCGTAGAAGCTAGTGAGTTTGCAGGAAGAACTGTGTAGGGAGAGAAAAGACTATCCTAAAACGGAATCAGGAAAAAAAACACCATTAAAGAAATAGACCAAGGAAGAGTTGCTCACAAAGGCAAAATAAATGAGATAGGTAAGGACACCAGGAGTGTTCATGGAAGATAAGGGCAGAGAGACTGCAAGTCAAAATGGTCAGTAGGGACAAATGCTATGGAGGCATCAAGTAAGATGAAAGGGAAAGATGAAACAAAAGGGTCTGTGTTGGATTTAACAACAAGGTCTTCTTTTAGCGACCTTGAAAAGAACACTTTCAAAGATGTGGAGGTGGGAGAAAACATTTCACAAAGATGAAGAGTGAATGGGGATGATTAAATATAATGGTTTAAATACATTTTTTATCTTTGCTTTCATGAAATCCCTCTGAAATGACAAAGAATAAATTGTCATAAACCCACAAAGACAAAGAGAATGGGAAAGGAGATGCCAGCAAGTAAGAGATTGTCAACAAATGTTTGGAAGCTAGAAAGGGATGGATGTGCAATAACTGAGAACAGGCCAGAGAAAGCTGGAACATGAAGCCAGCAACATCAAGCTGATTTAGTGTCACAAAGTTCAAAGATCCACTCAGAGACTGCCCTTCCCTCATCCTGGCAGGAGATGTGAGGCTTACTTTCTGCAGAGCTTTAAGACTAAAAGCAGTCTTAAAACTCTTAGTTCCTTTTCCCTGCTTGGCTCCCAGAATGCTGGCAGCTGGACTTATAACCTCTACCTCCCACCTAAAGTAGGTGTTTGTAGGATTCCTTCCAAGGGAAATGGACCCAAGAGAATATACCTACAGTACCAACAATTGAGGTCTTATAAAAAAATAAAATAAAATAAAACACTGGCACTCCAGTTGATCATCCTATACTAAAGTTCACCAAGGGACAAACTGCTGCTACGACTTCGGAGATTCCAGGCACCGTTTAGTGGTTAAATTGCAAAAGGCAGCCAAAAGCTTACCAGACATCTAGGGAAAGGACAGAAACTGAAACAAAGTAACAGAAAAGGAACTTGGAGGAAACCAAGACAATGCAGGGCTTTGAAGGAAACTTTTTTAAATGAAAATATTCTCAGGAAGACAAGCTAATAGTTTGTATCCACAAAGGGATAACAGATTACAAAAAAAAAAAATCAAGAAAGGCCTCTTGTAAATAAAAAATAAATGCTGAAATTTAAATTTTAATAGAAAGATAGGATTGACAAATTAAGGAAATATATTACATACTAAAATGGGAACACAAAATCATAGGAAACAGGAAACAAAAGTTTTTTTAATTACAGGAAAAAGTCTAGGATGTCCAATATCAGATTAGAGTCTCAGAAAGGAAGAAGAGAGAATATAAAGGGGAGGAAATATTAGCAAATAATACAAGAAAAATTTCCAGACCTGAAAGTCACTACTAGTCTTCAGATTGGAAAGACTCACTTAGTGTTCACCAAAAATGAATGGTCAACACTGCACAATGAAGGCAAATTGTGGTGAAATTTAGGAAAAACACTAAGTTGAAAATAAGATCTTAAAAGCTTCTAGATTTTAATATCTATTATCAAAAAGATGAATGCTAACAAATGTTGACAAAGATGTAAAGTTGACCCTTTTATACTGCTAGTAAGAATGTAAATTAGTACAGTCTTTATAGCAAACTGTATGGAGGTACTTCAGAAAACTAAAAATAGTACTACTATAACCCATTTTACAGTATATATTCAAAAGAAATCAGAATTTTGAAGAGATATCTGCACTTCCATGTTTATTGCACTATTATTCATCATAGTCAAGATGTAGAATCAACCTAAGTTTCTGTCAATTGATAAATTGTTGTTGTTGTTGTTAGGTGCCGTCGAGTCGGTATCCGACTCATAGCGACCCTCATAGGGTTTTCAATGGCTGAGTGCTTCGGGATTGCCTTGGGAGTGGATTGCCAGGCCCTTCTCCCATTTTTGCGGTGCTGGGAATTGAACTCGGGTCCTCAGAGACTGCAGCGCAGCGCTCTACCCACTGAGCCAAATCCCA
>VMDO01023739.1:0-31094 GCA_007922755.1 Pedetes capensis
ATATGGAAAAATGTAAACCAGTGCATGAATATAAAATACTACTGAAAACATTGCTATGATGCAACTGTTAGTGAGAAAAACTATTTGTCTTGCTATTTCTCCTTCTCTGGTCTTTCATGAGTCAGCTAAAAGAAGTTGTAGAAAAGTGTTATTTTTGTGCCCATTTATTTGGTGATTTCTAACTGATTCTTACATTGGTCCACATTTCTTCATGTTGATTAATTTTAAAAAGAAGTATTGTTGTTTTATAAAATGAAATAAGCTATAGATACAGTGAATGAATTGTTGTTGTTGTTGTTGTTAGGTGCTATCCAGTCGTGTCTGACTCATAGCGACCGTCACAGGGTTTTCAATGGCTGACTATTTCAGGATTGCCTTGGGAGTGGATCGCCACATCCTTCTCCCATGCAGTGACTGAGTAGCAAAACAAAAATATATTGACACATAAGCTAGAGAAAATTTATGTAGATTGTAATATTTCAAAGACCCTACTTGATGGCACCTAACAACACCACCAATATTTCAAATGTTTTTGGAATTGTTTTCCTCTTAGAGTACATGAATATGTAATTTCTAACTTTTCTATGATAAACATTCTGAAAACCAATTTGTCTCAAATTATTATTTTTTCTTTTCAGGAATGCATTCTAAAATTTACAAAGTATACTTAAACTTGTACTTCAAGTGATCTTGTGTGATGTGTGTATGTGTGTGTTATGAGGAAACACCACACCAAAAATAGATGTATTAGAATTCATTTGCCTGCAGCCAAACCACTGTGGTATCTGATCCCATCATATCTAGGAAGATAAGCAGGGTCGGCCAGATTAGCATTTAGATGGGAGACCACCTGGGAACACCAGAAGCTGTAGGCTTGGGAGAAGGACCCAGCAACCCACTCCCAAAAACAATCAGCTATTGAAAACCCTATGAATAGTACAGAAGCGCTAATAATATTGTTTTGCATGATGTACGTAGGGTTGCTATGAGTCGGACACTGAATCAATGGCACATAACAATAAGAATTCATTTATGAAGCTATAAAGAAATTTGTACTTAATGTATACTGTATGCTAGGCTCTATGTCAATCTAATGATTATATCTCCAGTAAAATAGACACTGGGATTATTTTATTTGGAGCTTAAATATTATGGGAGCTAGAGGTGGAAGAATTGTACATTCCAATGCAAATATCATGTAATCAAAATTTTGGACAGAGTTTATGTGAATATATCTAATGCATAGCTGTAAATTTCAAATATATTGTGAATGGTAACTTTATTAAAAGGACACATTGTTTCCCTAAAAATAATTTGATTCTTCCTTTTTTTCATCCTTTCAATGTGGATTGCTTTTTTCCATATAACTTCATTGTCACAAAATGTCATCCTGTGGGCTAGATGTCATATTCACATCAAAATCAAGGAGAAGGAGATGATTGCAGTAAAAACGTTTTCTGATTAAGTCTTTTCCTTTTATAATGCAGCTAAAACTTGTTCAAAGCTCTTTCCAGTTGCAGCCTGTGCAACTTAGTAAGACACTGACTCCAAGAAATAAAAAGTGAGTTAGGAGTGCAGCCCAGTGGTAGAAGAGCACTTGCAAAGTTGCGTGAGGCCCTGGGTTCTGCCTTCAAGTACCATAGGCACAAAAAAATTAAAAGCTCAATGTCTGCAAAATAACATCTTTTCAAACAGAATGTACCATTCTTTTTAAAATAAAATGTTGCTTAATTTGATGCCGTATATAATGAATCCATCTAAGTACATAAAGCACAAAAGCACAATATTTATATAGTGATAAAGAAAGAATTCATAAACACAAATATAAGGAGAGATATGAAAAGCGTACATAAAATTTAAAAGAGTGACATCATATCCTGCCTGATCTCAGAAGCTATGCAGGGTTGGGCCTACTTAGTAGTCGGATGGGAGACTCCCTGGGAATACTTGGTGCTGTAGGCTTGGGAGATGGACCTGGCAGCCCACAACCCCAAGGAAAACAATCAGCCATTGAAAATCCTATGAGGAACAATAGAAGCACTGAATATAGTGCCAGGAAAAACACAGTGTCCTGTAGTGTTTCATCTGTTGTAATCATAGGGTCCCTATAAATTGGTCTCAACTCAATGGCACCTAACAACAACATCACTATTCAGATTTATATGTGAGAGAATGAAACTTACAGAGAGTTTGTACTCTCTTACTTACAGAGAGTTTGTGGATGTAAAAGCTTGCTCTTACTTGTGGGTAATGCCTAACAGTAATAAAGGTAAAATTATTGGAAATAAAGAAAAACAGCTTTAGAACTACTTTGATGGTATGTCTGAATTCCAATTATTTAATGAGGATTTCTTAAGCATTGTTGCTATATTTCTTCCAAATTGATTCTTCAAATCTGTCTTACTCTCTGAAAAGTGGCTATAAATTCTAGCCCTGCCCTGAAGCAACTCTTGGAGATTTGGACATGCATGTGGTATAGCTTCCTCTCTAAAAAGAAACTTTTCAAACTGGCAGATACCCTTGTGAGTGCTGTGACTTGTGAATAATTCGTTCCTTACAAGATAGCTACTGTCCAGAAGAGTCTTGACTGGGGTAGAAATTTGGATTGATTGTGTTGATCAGGTGAGACACAGAAAAGGAATCTCAGAACATGTGAAAAAGCAGAAACAATGCATTACTCACAGATCTGGGGTTTTGAGAAGAGGATGTCTGGAACACATGTGCTAACTAGAAAGTAGACCCTAAAGAAAGGAAATGAGCCAGGTGTGGTGTCCACTCCTGTAATCCTAGTACCTCACAGGAAGATCATTAATTAGAGGCCAGAGGCAGCCTGTGAAACTCAGCAAGACTCTGTCTCAAAATAAATATTAAAAATAAAAAAGTGCTTGTGTGTGTGTTTGTATAAAATAAAAAAGCAGCATGTGTGAAGACATTTGCTCAATCACTAAGTACTGCCAATAAATAAATAAATAATATAAGTAAATAAATGGCAAAAGGAAAAGAAAAGAGAGGGGCTTATTACCAAAAACTTTTATTGGGGCTTAGGGCATTATCCAAGCAAGTTTCCTGTGGGCAGTTATAATTGGTGGCTTTAGAACACACAGGATGTTTCAAAGGGTCATTCCATGACTGAGAGGTGGTCATGGTGATTTATCTACTTAATCTATGTGGGGTGCAGAAGGGCCAGTGGGATAATTCAAAAAGCTTGCACTTTGCTATCTCATAGGGATATGGTTACTTGGAGATATTTATATAGAATAGATATGCTTAGTGAACAGTCAGGCATGAACAGCATGGAAGAGTGGGCCCCAGAGAACAAACACATAGAGACCCAATTCCAGTGAGCTTATCATTTGCCATAAGAATTCTTGAAGAAGAGCCAGGAGACCACATCATGGAGAATTCCCATCATATTGACATTTAGCAAAGAGGCTAAAAAAAGCCAGCTCTACATTAGTTCCAACTTAATGTTATCTAGACTCCCAGATGAACAACGAAGAAAAATAACAAAAACAAAAAATGCTGTATTTTTATTTTACAGTTGTTTATATATATATTGACTTTTGTACAAGTTTAAATGGATTTTCACAAAAGATCCTACAAATATACATGCTTTCAGAACATTAAAATAAAACATTTTCCATTGGTACTTATTCTTGATACTAACAATATGTGATTTATATCTTTAAACTTTATGTAAATGTTAAGGTATGATTTCTTTTCACAGTGTGTGACAAAGTCATGTTTTTCAAGTACTAACAAGAGTTTGATTTCTTCATAATGTTCTCTGTTTGTATGATTTTCTCTTTTAATGTGTTTCCCAGATGACCCAAATTTCCCAATATTACTCAGCTAATTTTATTTAAGATAAACAATTCTTAAGTTTTAAAATATCATTCCAAATATTTAAGCAGTAATATTTAAAGTATTTTAGTAACCAGTGCCTGCGGCCATACCACTGTGGCATCAGATACCATCATATCTCAGAAGCTGAGCAGGGTCGGGCCTGGTTAGTACTTAGATGGGAGATCACCTGGGAACACCAGGTGCTATAGGCTTGGGAGAAGGACCCGACAACCTGCTCTCAAAAATCAATCAGCCATTGTAAACCCTATGAAAGTATAGAAGCACTAATAATACTGTTTCACTTGTTGTATATATGATCACTATGAGTCAGACACTGACTAGATGACTAGATGGCACCTAACAACAACAATAACTATAACCAATAAATACTGATACAATGAAATGATTTCAGAGTTCAGCCCACTCCTCAGACAATCCCAAGAAACAATCAGCCATTGAAAAACCTTATGAATAGCAGAGAAACACTGATGTTGCTGGGCATGGTACAGTGTTGGGGAGTGTTTCATTGTGTTGTGCATAGGTTTGCTATGATTCAGACCCAACTGGATGACACTAACAAGTCTCACCATCATCATCAAGATAAATATTTTTAATGTGAGAAATATGGTTCAATAATATTCTCACCAGTTGCTTTTATATCTGGAGACTCAATGCTGGCCTGAATATTGTTATAAATGGAGTAAGTAAAAATTGATAATTAAATAATACACACACACACAAACAAACACATACTCACAGTGGCAGAAATTTATAACCCCTTTAAGAAATGCTATCTATGTATTGCTTTTTGAAGTTGTGTATTATGTTGCTGTTGTTAGGTGCTGTCAAGTCGTGTCTGACTCACAGCGACCCTCATAGGGTTTTCAATGGCTGATTGTTTTGGGATTGCCTCGGGAGTGGATTGCTGTGTCCTTCTCCCATTTATGTGGTGCTGGGAATTGAGCCCCCTGGGACCTCATAGACTGCAGAGCAGTGCTCTACCATCTGAGCTAAATCCAACCCCCAATGTGTACTATGGCATCCACTTAAAACATGGTCATAGTGGAAGCATAATTTTAGCTCAAGGAGTGAACTATTTTGAATTGGTATTTGAAATTTAAGAACGTTGTGGAAGTACAACGAAAATGAAGATGTGAGTGTTCAACAGAACCTCCAATGCATCCACCAATTTCATGCATTTGTGATAAATTTGAGATGCATGGCACTGTGTTGGATTGCAGAAAGGAAGATCCAGGAGGCCTCAGATAGAAACAAGTCCTGCTTCTTCTGCTATGGTAACCAATTTGTGCAGATCTTATAATTGCACAAGTCAAACATAACTTGTATTCATATTTTGTTTTCAGTATATATTGAGTACAAAAATTTTAATACAAGTCATTCTTTCTTAAAATGTGTATACCTGTTTCTGGCACCCTCTGTGTGTGTGTGCCAAAACAGTTACATACCAATCTAATATATTAGTGTGCTAGGGTTTGCTAAAACAAAATATCATAGTCCGAATGACAAATGGTAATCTACTTTCTCATAGTTCTTGAAGCTAAATCTGAATTAAGGTGTAGGCAAGATTGGTTTCTCCTTCATTTACACATATTTGTTATTTTCCCCTGACCTTCAGAGATCAATTCAAGGAGATCTTTTTGAGAGTAGTTTAGTATTGGTGTTGTCATTAGAAAGATACAATGATTTCCCAGTGCTGTGGCACAAGCCTATAATCCTAGCAACTCTGGAGGGAGAGCAGGAGGAACACAATTTCGAGACTAGAGGTGCTGCTGTTGCTACTATTAGGTTCCTTGGAGTCGTGTCTGACTCATAGCAACCCTCATAGTATTTTCGGTGGCGAACTGTTTAGGGATTGTCTTAGGAGTGAATTGCCACGTCCTTCTCCCAGTTTTGTGGTGCTGGGAATAAAACTTGTGACCTCAGAGACTGCAGAGCTGTACTCTACCAGCTGAGCTAAATCCTAGCCCTAGACTAGAGGCAGTCTGAGTAATTTAGCAAGACCCTGTCTCAAAAAGTTATAAAATGGGCTGAGGGTGTAACTCAGTGGTCCTGCACTTGCAAAACATGCCCTAGGCCCAATCCCCACAACCACACACACACAGACACAAAAAGAAGGATACAATGACTATTCATTTCCCTTTGTAGCTTTCAGGTCAATAGTTATTGGTGAAAAAATGATAGAAGTCAGGAAAATTAGAATGAACTATGTTATGGTCATCGAGAGGCTGACAGGCAATATTATTTCTTTTAATTAACTTGTTATATGTCTCACTAATAATGATATGCTAATCTTTAGCACTGCACAAAATGAATCTAAAATATGCACTACATAGGAATTATGCCACATTTAAATACCTGTCAATGAGAAACTGAATTGTGTTCCTCCAAAATTCGTATTTTAAAGTCCTGTCCCTCAGAATCTCCGAATGTGACTATATTTAGAGATTTTGGTGGTTGGTAGGTGTGTGCCAGGAGTTTGTCTCAGTTGACGCTAATCCTTATGATTAGTCCTTATAAAATGAGGAAGTTAGGGTTCACATATCTATATATGAAAGAAAGGCCTTGTGAAGATACAGCAAAAGGTGGCCTGGCCACTTAAAAGCCAAAGAGAGGGACCTCAGAAGAAGACATTTTGCTTGGATTTTCACTTCCAGACTGTAAATAATGCATATTCTTTAGTTAAGCTATGCATTCTACAATATTATGTTATGGAAAACTTACCAAACTAAAGCTCTAGAATAGCCAGATTTTATTATCATAAACAATCATTTATATTTTGGAAACATGTAGTGTTTCCAATTTCCATAAACCTAACAATGCTAAAGAAAAGTACTTTTGTGGAGATATTTCAAAAAAAGTTTCTTTCTGTTAATTTGTGTGTTGACACTCAAAGTAAATAGTATTTTCTGTCTAAAAATTCACAATATTCTCTGGGAAGGCATATATTTTCTCTTACTGTGAAGGCCAAACACAATGTACAGAACAAATGAAAAAAAAAAGAGAAAATAAATGTTTTAGATGCTTATATTGTGTTCAAAGAATAGATACATGAGAAATTGTTGATGATAAACACATAAGAATTTTAAGACAAGGAATGGTAATATTAAAAATTAAGTCACAGTCACTTTTATATATTTATAATACCAAGTTTGTTGATAAGTGCAGTGAACCATTAAAAAATAAAAGCTCAATAAAAACATCAGTGAAAACCAGGAGAAATGCATTGATGCAACTGAAATGGTTTAAAATGTCATTTTTAGAAGATGAAATCTCTGTGAGGAATTCCCATTTGTAAAATTTTAATGCTGCTTTTTAATTCTTAGTAGTTCTTATTTTAAATTCTTATCCATATAGTACTTGTAGCAGATGTTTTTCTACCATGCATCCTACGCTTTGAATAGAGTCCCAGCTGAAAACAGGAATATAAACAAAAATTCTACAGAGAATTGGTGTTAAAATTTTTAGTTATTCAAAAGGAATTGCAAAGAGAAATGTACAATGGTCTGCTAAATGACTCTTACTTTGGTAGAGACTATAATGAATGTTATAACATAATTGCATATTCATTATTTATATATAATTGTTATATATTTAATTTTGACTATGATAGGTAAAGGTAGACTGTGATGGATCCACAAAGATCACTTCTAGTACCAGAAAACCATTGCAAGCAGGAGTACAGGGGATGGAGAGTCAATCTATGCAGTGAAAACACTGGTATAGATTAGGCCAGGGCTCCTTGTCAAAGTTCCCCAGCAATTTTTAGCATGAATTCAAGTACTAAGAACTTCAAGTTTCTCTGAGCTCCAATATCCAGTAGCCTAGTCTGTGTGCTATCATTAAGCTTAAATCTGCCCTTTGGTTTCTTGTTAAATGATATGGGCTTATATTTTCCACTAACCACTGTATTTTGGATGTTCCCCAGATTTATATCAATAGTTCCTCTTTTTAATTTTGCTTAGAAAGCTATACAAGCATTCAAATATCTAAATAACAAACATTTCAAATTTTGACTTCTAATGCATCACTCTCTGTTTTACATTGTGTTTATTATTTGTTTACTGAGTGAAAAAATATTACAAAAATACAGTCCTTATGTTGGGAAATATTATTCATGTTCATATTATTAAGTCGGGATATTTTAATTTCATTAAGACAGAAACCATTCATTACTATCAAAAACATCTGCTTTTATTTTCAAGTTAAATTATTTTATTTAGGAAAACTAAGTTCCTCTTTGGAGTGATAATTTGCAATTAAAAGTCATAAATATAAAAACACTTCTGGAATGTGACTAATTTGAGCAAAACATCTGTCACGTTATTAATTTGAATTTTATTATTTTATTATTTCATATATATTTTTTGGTAAATAAACAGTGTGCTACATTGATGTAAGAACTGTGAGCTTAAGAAATTTATTTCTAGTTGTTGCCCTTAGGTGCCGTGGAGTCAATATCCAACCCATAGTGACCCTACGTACAACAAGTGAAACCCTATTGTCAGTGCTTCTTTGCTATTCAGAGTTTTCAATGGCAGGTTAATTTTTGGGAGTGGGTTCTTGGATCCTTCTCCCAAGCCTACAGTATCTGGTGTTCCCAGGTGGTCTCCCATCCAAGTACTAACCAGGCCTAATCCTGCTTAGCTTCCCAGATCTGAGGGGATCTGAAGCCACAGTGCTATGGCTACAGGCTATTTCTAGTTATGTCTGTAAATAAATATTATGATAGAATTATAAATCTCCACAAGTGTGTATACTGATATGCAGGGATACACAAAATCTGTCCTTTCTTTGATGAGAACTCTTACACCATTCTACTTAAAATAGTTACTGATATAGTTAATATGCATCTTCTATGATGACCTTTTCATTATAAAAAATATCACTAACTTCTGTCAAGTGCTATGGTATACACCTGTAAACTCAGCTACTCAGAAGTAGGAGGATCACAAGTTCAAGGCCAGATGTAGTCTGCTCAATTTAGCAAGACCTGCCTCAAAATAAAAAATAAAAACAAAGCCAGCTGGGAGTGTGGCTCAGTGGTAGAGCACTTGCCTACCATGTGCAAGGCCCTATGTTCAACCCCCAAGTAAAAAAGGGAAAAAATGCTGGCTTATAGCACAGTTTTCATATATATGTTTATATATCTTTCACATTGTGTACAGAATGTGTACAGAAAAGTACACAAATTTTAAATATAAAGTTCAATTAGTTATCAGAAGGAATCACACCATGTATCTAAAAAATGTTCAAGATACAAAATTAAGCTAGCACCCTCAAGCCCCTTCATATTTCCTTTCAGTTATTTATTACCCCTCTCACTTTACCATGATTCTGATTTTAACCCAAAATATTAGATTTTTTTTTCTAATATGAGTGGTGTTTGAACAAATGACTAGGTATTCTAGCTGAGGCAAGTGTACCACTTAGCTTTCCTACTGAGTTTAGGATTACTTTTTATTTTCTTAATTTGCATCCTTAGTCATTCACAGTCATTCACAAATGCTGAAATATCTTTGTTGCTATTGTTAGGCACCCTTAAGTTGGTCAGACTCATAGTGTCCCTATGTAAAATAGAACAAACCACTCCCCAACACTGTGCCATGAACAGGATCTTTTATGTTTGAGTCCATTTTTACAACTGCTGTGTTTCTTCTCATTTTGAGTGGTGCCACATCAGCCAATGGAAGTTCCAGGGGATTTACTCCACTTCCATCATTAATGTCCACTCTACTCTGAGGATGCAACTCTTCCTTCATCATGTTTGGAAGACCTAGCAGCCTGGGGAGCTCATTTTGTAGCAGTGCTTCTCTGATGTTTGTAAGGTTTTCAATGGCTAATTGTTTGAAGAATGGGCTGTCAGTTCATCCTAGTCTCTGTTGGTCTGGAAGATCAGATAAAATTGGTCCACCATGGGTGTCACTGCTGGTATCTGAAATATCACTGGCATATTTTTCAGCATTACAGTAACACACAAGCCCTCACAGGACAACAAGCTGACAGACTCATGGGGGAAATATCTTTAGTCACATTATATATGTTCAATATCTTAGTTATTGTTGTTAGGTGCTATGAAGTCAGGTCCAATTCATAATGACCCTATATACAACAAAACAAAACAGTCCTTGATTCTGTACCAGGCATACAATCTTTATTAGGTTTAAGTCCATTGCTGCAGACACTGTGCAAACCAATCTAGTTGATGGTCTTTATTTTTTTACTGATACAACATTCTCACAAATATGCTGTCCTTATCCAGGAATTGGTCCCTCTTTACTACATGTCCAAACTACATAAGATGCACTTTATCCATCCTTGGTTCCAAGGAGCACTCTAGTTGCACCTCTTCTTGGTTCTTTTGGCAGTGCATGGTATATTCAATATTAGAATCCAGCACCATAATTCAAAAGAATCAATTCTTCTGCTTTCCTTCTTCAATTCCTAGCTTTCAAAACCATATGATGCCACAGAAAATATCATGGCCTGAATCATCAGGTGCACCTTCCTCTGCAATGTGACTTATTTACTTTTCAAAACTTTAAGGAGTTCTCTTGCAACAGCTTTTCCCAAGGCAATATATCTTTTGATTTCTTGACTGCTGTTTCCATGAGTGTTGATTGTAGAACTAAGTAAAGCAAAATCTTGGACAACAATCTTTTCTCCATTTATCATGAAGTTGCTTACTGACCAATTTGTAAGGATTTTTGTTTTGTTGATGCTGAGGCACAATCCATAGTGTCTGTGTTAGGCTTTGATCTTCATCAGTAAATGTTTCCAATACTCTTCACTTTCAGCAAGCAGAGCTGTGTCATCTGAATAATGCAAGTTGTTAATGAGTTTTCCTCCTATCTTGATACTAGGTTCTTCTTCATAAAGTCCAGCTTTACAGATTATCTTCTCAGGATAGAATTGGAAGAGGTATGGTGAAAGGATACAGCCCTGACACATACCTTTCTTGACTTTAAGCCAGAAAGTGTTTCCTTGTTCTATTAGAATGACTACCTCCTGGTCTATGTACAGACTTCTCTTGAGTACAATTAAGTACTCTGACTTTCTCATATTTTGCAGTGTTTTCCAAATTTGTTATGACCCACACAATCAAATGCCTCTGCATAATCAATAAAACATTAGATAGATACCTTTTTAGTATTCTCTGCTTTGGGCTAATATCCATCTGACAATGACAATGCTTTCCCTAGTTCCATGCCTTCTTCTGAATCCAGCTTGTTTTTCTGGCAGCTCCCTATGTATATACTGCTGTATTCACTTTTGAATGAGTTTTAACAAAATTATTCCTCTTTATAAGCAGAAATTATGTAATTCTTTCCAGAATCTTTATTGTTTTACTTTTCACATTTTGATTTATACTTTACCTAGAATTGATGGCCTTGTGGGATGATGAAATGGTCATAGTACTTTCTCTCTACTTTGACAATTCAGTTTATCCAACAGGATTTATTAGAGAATTCTTCATTTCCTCCGTGAGTTTTAGTGCCAACTGATCAAAGATGTAGTGTTCCTTTATGCATCTATTGCTTCATTTGCAGTTTTCTGGCCCTTGACCAATATCATAGTGCCTTAATTTCTGTATCTTCCTATTTAAACTTCTTTCCCCTACATTTTTCTTTTCCTTCATAATGAATCTATTAATTTTCCTTCACCTTTTCACATAAATATTTCACTAGCCTTCCTGTTTTCTTCAAAACATTCTCCTATGAATATTGACTAGATTAATATTAACCTATAAATCAATCTGGAGACTACGAGCAACTTTAATGCTTGGGCTATTAGGAATAATGTTTCTATGGATATTTTTCATGAACTGCATGTATCTTTTGTTGTCAAAGATAAAATTATGTGATATCTAATCTCTTCTGTGTTTGTTTTCTTAAAAAATATATGGGGATGAAATTTCTTTTAAAAGAATTTATTGCTTCTTGTGTCTTCATTGTTCTATATATTTAGAGCTTTCACTACATAGATTGTACTTTGGAACAAATACACTTGATAGGAATAATCTGAACTACTGTTCACAAAATAGAGAACAATATAAGTTATATGCCCAAACAGACTTTCCTACTCAAATTATTCTGGTATTGGTATATGAATGACTTGATACGGTCCCACACCATAACTTCTCTGAAGCAATATGGTTTTCTCATGAATCTTCACTGTATTTTCTTTTAAGTAAATTTTGGCTTGGTTTTAAAATATCTCATGAATTCCAAACATTTTAGTCTCTCTGGCTAGTCATGGTTTGTACCTAAATTGGTTTAGTCATGGTTTGTACCTAAATTGTCCCACAAAGTTCATGTCATTTGGCCCCCCAGCTGAAGGTCTTGTCCTAGATGGTTGTAGAACTTTGGGAGGTGGGCCTTTTGCAGAAATAGTTCTCAGAGGACAGGCATTTGGAGATTGCTAAGCAGATCCACAGTCTTTTTCTCTCTGTGTTCCAGGACCAAAATGCTATCAGGTTATCTAACCCAGGCCCTCCCCCTACCACTGCCATGCCTGTCCTGCTTCCATTATGGATTGATTCCTTAACTCTGAGCTCCTAGTAAAATTTTTCCCAAATAAGTTTGTTTGGGTTGGTTTTTCTGCTACAACAAAAGCAAGTCACTAATACATGGACATTCTTGTTAAATAATTCTATATCTATATTGATGAATTAATTATTAATACTACAAATTTCAGTGGAGAAAGTTAACAGGTAGAGATGTTCACTTTGCTCTCTTGATTGGATATTCTATGTATTTATTAAGTTTTCTTTTACTATTGTCCATCTACACATTAAACTCTGGAAATACCAATAACTCATACTTACAACATTCACTACAAATATTTCTCCTTTCTCGCACTTTTTTTTTTGGTGTGTGTGTGTGTGTGTGTGTGTGTGTGTGTGTGTGTGTGTGTTTCTATAGCACCTGGAGCCATACCACTGTGGCTCTGATTCTGTCAGGTCTTAGAAGGTAAGCAGGGTCAGGCCTGGTTAGTAGTTGGATGGGAGACCACCTGGGAACACCAGGTGTTGTAGGCTTGGGAGAAGGACCTGGTAACTCATTCTCACAAAACAAACACCTAATGAAAACCATATGAATAGCACAGAAGCACTAATAAAACTGTTTAGCCTGTTGTACTATGGTCGTTATGAGTTGGACACCAACTTGACAGCACCTAACACAGCAACAACATAAAGCATGCAATAGAAAGAGGTGGTAAAACAGCATTTTAGATTAATCATTTCTTCATCTTTCCTGAGAATCCTTCAATATACAAACACATTATCATCAAATAAATCTCATATTTGGCTGACTTGATATATGTTATACAAATTGAGATTGATGATTTATTTAATACCATAACCTATTGCAAATATTTAAAGCATTAGGATATTAAATTAATTATGAAAGAGGAGGAAAATAAACTTGAAAAGCAACTACAGCAATTTTCACATATTTCCCACTGTTTTATTTTTACTGAATTTGAGCCTGCTTCACCACTTTAATATGTTGTTGAATAGTTATCTATAGTACACAATACATATCTTTTAGTTATTGAAACCACACTGATCAGATATTTCAATACATCAAAGGAAAACAAATCCAATCTCATATAAGGTTCTAACATTTATTTTGTTTTGTAGTATAAATCTGCACTAACTTTATTTAGACACAGGAAATTACATTTTTGTGAGTTGTTGTTGTCAGGTGCTATGGAGTCAGATCTGACTCACAGCGACCTTATGTGCAACAAAAGAAACAGTGCCAGCCGCTGTGCCTTGTCCAACATCATTGTCAGTATTTCTCTGCTATTTATGGAGTTTTTGATGGCTGATTGTTTCAGAATTGTTTTGAAAGTCAGATGCCAGATCCTTCTCCTCATTTTTGTGATGCTGAGGATTGAAGCCAGGGCCTCTGAGCACACAGAGCAGGATTCTACCAATTGAGTTAAACCTCAGTTGAGTCACAATAAATGATATAAACTGAATACAAAATTATTTCTCTCTTCCTGGTCTGATTTCATCATGCATAATATATTTTTATTGCATTTGAACTTGAAAAAGATCAAGGTAAGTTAAAAATTTTTATGCTGTCTAACATTTCTACACATATTCTAGGAAAAACAATACCCCTTCCTAGTTGGAAATAAGAGTTGAGATGTGGTGTGCATGCTTTCATTTCTGTTCTCTAAAATATTTACAGCCTGGAGCTATAGCCCTGTGGAATCTGATCCCATCAGATCTCGTAAGCTAAGCAGGATTGGGCCTGGTTAGTACCTGGATGGGAGACCGCCTGGGAACACCAGAAGCTGTAGGCTGGGAGAAGGACCTGGCAACCCCCTCCCAAAACTCAATCTGCCATTGAAAACCCTATGAACAGCAGAGAAGCACTGACAATAATGTTTCCCCTGTTGTACAGAGGGTCACTATGAGTTGGATACCGACTCGACAGCACCTAACAACAACTACAAAATATTTACAAATATGATTTTTGGTCTCATTGTTCTGTTTTCTTTGGTGGAAATCATTGGTACTAAAGAAGGTATTGAGTCCCAGACAAGTTCAAATTCTATTTTCTTTGTGACATTCTGTTATCTGAAGCTAACAAGTGTGGGCTTTCAATACTTCTTATAATTTTCAACATGATTTATCTATTGTACTTGAATAGGTATTCAGCAATAAAAAGTTCGCCAAAGCATAGAATTTCTCATTTTTCATCAAAAACATTACATTGCAGCAAGAGTTTTTCTTCAATATTTGAAATCCACCACAAAACTGTACCACAGCTTTTAAAGCAAAGCAGAACTTATATATGTATTGCATTTAGATTTTAAAAATGGCAGTATTTGTCATTAAATGCCTAAGTTGTTGTATTGATTTAACAGGAAGTTAACCTGCATCCTATTTTCCATGTCCATTTATGTATTAAGCACAGAGCTCTAATAACTACTCTGTAAATTTTCCAGTTATATAAATAATATTTTTTATTAGACATTTTTAATGTACACCTTATTGTGATTCATTCTGACATGGTTTTCATTGTGGCATTTGCATATATGCATTTTCATGTACATTATTCATATAGTTTCCCCCTTACCCTCTTGTATGTTTCCCCCCCATCTAAGTCTTCTCTATCATTTACTTGGTAATATTTTCCTATATGTACTTGAGTCCCAGTTCTGTTTAAGATAGAAATTTTTCCTGTAGCGAACTTTGTTATTATCTTGTCGGAACAATTGCATGCATTTTCTAGACCATTTATATTGACACCATTCTAACCTTTTTTTTTTTTTTTGGTTTAATTTTGATCCGACCTATGAATAGGATGTTTCCTCCTTATAATTTTGATTCAACTCCCACATGTGAGTGAGAACATGTGGTGTTTCTGTTTTTGAGCTTGGGTTCATTCACTTAAAATAATTTTCTCTAATTCCATCCATTTTGCTGCAAATGACCTTATTTCACTTTTCTTGATTGCTGAGTAGTATTCCATCGTGTATATGTACCATAGTATTTTTTTATCCATTCTTCTGTTGAAAGGCACTTTGGTTGATTCCATATCCTTGCTATTGTGAAAAGTGCAGCATTGAACATGGAGATGCAGGTGTCTCTGTGGTATGATGACACATCTTCCTTTGGGTAAACTCCCAGTAGTGTTATACCTGGGTCATACGGTAGATCTATTTTCAATTTTTTAAGATATCTCCATATTGATTTCCACAGTGGCTGGTCCAATTTACAGCTCCACCAACAATGTAATAGTGTTCCTTTTTCATCGCAAACTCGCTACCATTTGTTGTTATTTGTTTTATTGATCTTGGCCATTCTTACTGGTGTAAGGTGAAATCTCAGAGTTGTTTTAATTTGCATTTCCCTAATGGCTAGGGATGTTGAGGACGTTTCCATGTGTTTCATGGCTTTATGGATCTCTTCATTTGAGAACTGTCTACTCAGTTCCTTTGCCCATTTGTGTATTGGGTTGTTTAGTTTTGGGGGAGTTTTTTTCTTGAGTTCTTTATAAATTCTAGTAATTAGACCTTTATCTGATGTATAAAATGCGAAGATTTTTTCCCATTCCATGGGGGTTTCCTTGACTCTGTTAATTGTTTCTTTTGTTGTGCAGAAGCTTTTCAATTTCATGTGATCCCATTTATCTATTCTTGTTGCAATTTCTTGAGCAATTGGAGTCCTATTAAGGAAATCCTTTCCAATGCCTATATGATGGAGTGTATTCCCTATCTTGCCTTCTATAAGTTTTAAAGTTTCTGGTTTTATGTTGAGATCTTTTATCCATTTTGAGTTAACTCTCGTGTATATTGAGAGATGCGGATACACTTTCATTTTTCTGCATGTGGATGACCATGTTTCCCAGCACCATTTGTTGAAGAGCCTGTCCTTTTTCCACCTTACTTGCTTTGCTCCTTTGTCAAAAATTAGGTGGCTATAGGTGTGTTGAGGTATATCTTGGTATTCTATTCTGTTCCAGATGTCTTCAGGCCTATTTTTGTGCCAGTACCAAGCTGTTTTTGCAACCACTGCCCTGTAGTATAGTTTGAAGTCAGGGATTGTGATTCCACCTGCATTAGATTTGCAGCTTAAAAGTGTTTTGGCTATACGCCGTCTTTTGTGATTCCATGTGAATTTTTGGATCATTTTTTCTATTTATGTAAAGTCAGTCAGTGGAATTTTAATGGGTATTGCATTAAATCTATAGATTGCTTTTGGCAGGATAGCCATTTTTACTATATTAATTCTTCTATCTAGGAGCAGGGGAGGTCTTTCCATTTTTCAGTGTCCTCTGCTATTTCCTTCTTATTTTATATGATTTCTGTTAAGATATACCTTCTTACACAATATGATTTGTTTATGCCACCTTTGAGGACTCCATTTGAGCAGGTGTATTATGTTGTTGTTGTTGTTGTTAGGTGCTGTTGAGTTGGTATCCGACTCATAGCGACCCTGTGTAAAACAGGCGAAACACTATTGTCAGTGCTTCTCTGCTGTTCATAGGGTTTTCAATGGCAGATTGATATTTGGGAGTGGTTTGCCAGGGTCAGACTCCCAAACCTACAACACCTGGTGTTCCTAGGCGGTCCCCCATCCAAGTACTAACCAGGCCCAACCCTGCTTAGCTTCCAAGATCTAAGGGGATCAGATTCCACAGGGCTAAGGCTGCAGGCAAAAGGTGTACTGTATATAATCTTAAAGAATTTGTAAGAATAAGTTTTATTTAAAAAATATTTTAATAGAATTTTTATCAAATATCTTATTATTTATTGAGAAAGCATGCCACTATTTTAACTTATTCTTGTACTTTCCTTTTCTTGATAGCGCTATTTACAGTTGTCATCATATTAATTTTAACTGTGCTAAATTATGCTTGTTTACCCCACAAACATATATTTCCTTGAAATACAAAGAAAAATATATCTAATTGAATATGAGATATACACATGAAAGTTTAAATTCATAACATGCTATTTGCTTTATGGTTTGGAATATAATCCATTTCTTTTTGAATTTTGACTCTTGAATTACTGGAAATTTGGCTTGGGAGCTCTTTCATTGAACTTAATGGCGAATGATATTAAAACCTGAAACCTGGTCCAGTTTTCCTTTATAGCTTGTTTTCTGTGAACTCTCATGTCAACAGTGAATAATCTGGCTCCTTCCAACTGCCAACCATTTGTTAAATTGTTCATTTCTAGCATGCATGCAAAACCCTATCAAAATTGTTAGCTCATAAATCCATGATGAACATCAATCTATAGCAGCTTGAATACAAAAATATAATTTGACATAAAGAAATATTATAAATTACTTTTTAATATTAAGAGTATCATTTATTAAATTTTATATTATATTAAAATCTGAGAAAATATTCTTAACATAGAGAACAACATGGGTTATATACTCAAACAGATTTCTCTACTCAAATCATTCTGGCACTGGTACTACTATGAATCCATGCAGTTTAGTGTTTGGAAATAACAATGGAATGACTATTACACCACTCATTTTAAAACAACAACAAAAAAGAAAGAGCAAATATATCAAAGAATTCACTTACATTTGGAGGTGAAATTCCTTTACAATTATTGTGTATATTTCCAGCTATTTCATTAAAGAATGAAGTAAATCAATAATTCTTCTGACTATTGTGACTGTGATGGTTCATCTTGATTGGATTGACAAGACCCTAAAAGATTAGTATAGTACACCTCAGGACGTATCTGTGAGGCTGTCCCCAGAGAAAATTAACTAAGAGGAAGAGACTCGTCCTGAATATAATATAGGCATCCCATAGGCTGGGTTCCTAGATGAAATAAAAGTGGATATAGACAAATCCCTAGCATAAGCGTTTCCCTCTCTGTCTCTCTGTCTTTCTGTCTCTCTGTCTCTCTGTCTCTCTCTCTCTCTCTCTCTCTCTCTCTCCCTCTAATTCCTAGCAGCCATGATCTGAGTTCCTCAGCTCTGCCACACTCTCCACCACCATGCTGAACTGAAATCTCTGAAACAGCTAAAATTAATCATTCTTCCCTATAGTTTTTGTCTCAAGTAGTGGTATGAATTTTTTGACACAGGCAAAGTGTTATAAATTTGATTTTGAATCACTCTTGTTGATTCTGAGACATACGTTTTTTCAGTTTGTAACATAAGGAGCAAATAGCATATCAACTGAAACAAGATTATCTTGGTGGGATTGCAAAGAGAGTTGGGTTTTTGTTTCTTATCCTTTTTCTTTCTGTATATCAATGAAGAAGAGTACTCATTGACATTTGACTCATTGTCTCCTGATTAGGGCTAGTCAATATATGTGCTTCTGGTCAAACACACACACACACACACACACACACACACACACACACACACACAATCCCTTGGTTGTTGCAATCCAATTTGTGACTCTTGGGTAATGCTCTGAGTAGTACTCCTTTCAAAGTGATTAATTGGATCAGTTCTTCAATCAATAACCAAATATTTCAGATGTATACCACTAAAATCTTATTTTATGGGAGAGAAATCCAAAGCACTAAGAATATAATAACTTCTCCAAGCTTGCATAGAAAATTTTGCTGCTTGGATTTGAACTCAGAAAGATAATCTCAAAAGATTTTACTCCTTACCACTATGCAAGATCAATAAGGGAAATTTCATACAACCATGTCAATGTATAAAACAGCCTAAAGGTAAAGAAAAAAAGCATTCAGTATGTTCGCTAGAATAAAAAGGAATGAGATCTATACTGGAGTTTAAAATTGCAACCTATTTTCATTTGCATTGTCCTACAGTGAATCTGAAAAGCATATTAAACTTATTTTATTTACATAATCCTATTAATCATATGGAATATAAAAATTTGAAAGTAGCAGCTGGGCACGGTGGGCACACGGTGGGAGATGGAGGCAGGAGGATCGCAAGTTCGAGACCAGGGCAGTCTGTGTAACTTAGAGAGACCCTGTCTCAAAAAGTAAAAAAATGGGCTGGGGGTGCAGCTCAGTGGTCCAGCATTCACAAAGCATGCAAGCTCAAGGCCCCAGGTTCAAACCCCAGTACTGCAAAAAAAAAAAAAAAAAAAAAAAAATGAAAGTAGCTTTTACAATAAGAATAAAATCTTTTTGTCATTATGAAAATATTTAGGTCATCAGGTACATTGCAATACTGTATTACATGTTCATGACTTTGTGGAAAATTTTGATGCACCTCTAGTAACTGAAAGGGTTAACTCAATTTTGTAAACTGCATAACTTTTCCCAAGGCCTTCATGTGCTGAACTGTCTAACGAATGTTTGGGACATATTAACCACCTAAATCAGAGATTCTAAGAAAATTAATTATGATGTGTAGTGGGTGTAGAATAAACGAGTTTAAATAAAAAGAAATGCCAAATTTAAAAAAATTAGTTTATAGTATCCTCTTGTCTCTCTGAAATGCTTTAATTAAGACACATAAAGAGTTGTGGTGCCCTGTTCTTTTCCTTTTTGCCTGAAGAATTTCAGAAAAGCAATTTCATACTTAAATTTACTATAAATTTACTATAAATCTAACAAATCTACGTAAAGTGAATTTTGTGGATTCTGAATAAAAAGGATGAATGAGATTTACCACTTGCCTTTAAATAGTTAGGTAGAAAATAAGGAATTAGTTTACTCATATTTTCAGATTTATTTATATTATACAGCACAAATAAGAAATGATCTATGATTATGTTTTTTAAATATTCATGTGAAAGAACACATTTTAATGGCTTTGTTATGAAGTATTCTGTCTGTAATGATTATAACCAAAACTTGAGGGATGAATAAAAAACATACAGGATAAAAAGAATTTGACTAGTAATATAGCTTCAAATTGATAAAGATAGGTATTGGTTGAAACTATAATTTAATAATATTAACCAATGTCCTATTCAAAATGGATAATACTCATTAGTTTTGTGCAGATTTTAGTATTTGCATTGTAATTCAGTCAATAAAGTATGTTATATAATAAATAATGAAGTCAAATAATAAAGCCCTGAGTTTAAATAGTCAGGTTACATCTATATTTTTAGCCCACAGCTGATACTGGGGTTTAGCTCAGTTGGTAGAGTGGTGCTTCACACTCTCTAAGGACCAGAGTTCGATCTTCATTATCAAAAATTACAGGAAGTTGTGGCAATCCCATTCCCAAAGCAATATTTCAACAATCAGCTATTGGAAACCCTGTGAGGGTCAGTATGAGTCAGGCCTGACTCAGCAACAATAACAACAACAATTTATAAGTTAATATTGTGTTCACCCAAGGACTTGGGTTATTTTCTATGTATCAGAGGACAAAATGTAATGGAGGAATAACCAAGATGTCTTAACATTGCTCACAAATATGCTTCTTCAGTATGTGAACTACATTGTAGAAACAGTATAACTTTGTTTTATATATGTGTCTATTATTTATTTCTTTTTTGTTTGTTTGTTTTTTCCCAGGAAACAATAACTCAGTGAATGAGAAATTGAAGGATGTTTCTCCTTGTATGTCCAATATTATTTTAAAATCTTTCAAATCCTTGGAAGGCCAATGTCCCTGAAAGATGAGGAGATCAGAATTAGGAAGAAAAGTAAAATAAAATGAAATGATTGGTTGTTCTCCAGGGTTGTTTTTTGTTGTTGTTGTTGTTGTTGTTGTTGTTGTTTTGTGGTACTGGGGTTGAACTCAGGGCCTCCCTCTTGCATGCTCTGCAAGTGCTGGACCACAGAACTGCACCCTCAGCCCATTTCATTTTTTTACTTTTTGAGATAGGGTCTCCCTAAGCTACCCAGACTGCCTCTTGTCTCGAAATTGCAGTCCTCCCACCTCCGGCTCCTGAGCCACTGGGATTATAGGCCTATGCCACTGCGAGGGCTATTTTTGTTTTCTTTTTTAAAAAAATCAATTGCAGCAAAGTGTGGCATGATAAGAGAGCATCATGATCATCATAATATCTGGTCTCATTTATTTTACATGAATTCACTTTAGATTAAGAAATGGGAAGACCATTCCTTCATTCACTTTATTCCTTCAACACATAATTATCTGTATCATCAGGGATTATAAAGGATATAAAAAACATGGAACCAGTCTCTGTCACTTCACAGTGCAAGATATAGCATATTTAACCTATAGGAATATTGTGAATTTTTACAGAGAGATATAGAAAAAAAAAATCCTTCAAAATTGCAAAATTCATGTTAAAGGCTATATTAAGAGTTATTTTTCCCAAGAATACTTATGCACTATGGGGATGAGGTTTAGCTCAGTTGGTACAACATTTGTTCTGGACACTCTGAGGCCCTGAGTTCAATCCCCAGCACTACAAAAATGGGAGAAGGACCTGGAACTACACTCCAGTAACAATCCTGAAACAATCAACCATCAAAAACCCTATGAATAGTAGGGAAGCACTGACATAGTGCCAGGCATGGCACAGTGTTGGTTAGTGTTTCATTCTGAGACACAGGGGGTCTATATGAGCCAGACCCAACTTCATGGCACCTAGCACCAACAACTCTACCAGTGAAAGATACATAACTTCCAAAAGTTGGTGCAAATTTGAAATGTAGTGGAATTCTGCTCATAAAGACTGTGTTGTTAAGTTACTGAAACATGAGATACATTTCTTTTCTCATTCAGTATCTCACTTGACTTGCTGTTTTGAATTTTTGTTATCTGATGTCACACTTCTTTGACTAATAGGCTACTTAAAGGACTACTACCAACCCACAAAGATGCAGAGTGAGCCCATCTTGTAATTCCCTACTGGGACACATTCAGTACCATGATCAGAATAGGCAAGAGGCTTATCCCACCAGATTCTCCACTGAAAGTCTCCCTGCAAGCCCAGGGTTAAGATGGCATCTGCAATGTCCCACTCCAAGAGGTCACTGGCCCTATGTGTCGCATCTTAACACTCCTTTTGCCCACAATCATGTTTCAGAGATGGTCAAAAGTGGACCTATTCACTAACCTGGTTCTCCACCACTCTACCTATTCCTTCTTAGACCAGTTTTCACCCAATGGAGGATAGGTATGGTGAAGGGTCAAGCTGAGGGATGAGAATATAAGGACATCCTAGGGGAGACATGGAGCAACAAGAACCAGTCCTGAGCAGACAGGAGGAGGAGAAGTTGAGGATGAGATGGGTTTTAAGTAAAGCCATAAATTCATGTGACATAGTTGTATTAGACTTTGCTTATAATGTGAAAACTCAAAGACAGAATGATCAAGAATTGCAAAAAAGTGGCAGCAGAGTCTTAAGTTTACATCATAGTGACTGGGCATAAAGTGCTGTGGCTCTTCATTGAGCCTAGGAAGCCATCTCTGATTGCTATCTCAAATGCATTATTTGAAAACCACAGGTCTGAGCTCTGGAACCAAAGTCAATTGGAAACTATCGTTATCAAAAAAATTAATTTCTCAAAATATATTTAAGACTCAAGGCTAATTAAATCTCATTTGATTTTTAAACAATCAGCTAAAAGATTTGGAAAAATCTATTTTTATTAATTTTTCTCATTAATAGAATATCATATCTTCTAACAGGAACCTTATATACTTAAGTTTAAAAAACTATAGTATTAAGGAAATTGTATCATATAATATAATTTTACAGCTCTGGTGGAAATATTTGTAATTAAAATGCCATTACTAATGAAGTTTTAAAAGGAATCTAATAGCCAGGTATGGTGGCGCATGCTTGTAACTTCAGCACTTGTGAGGCTCAGGAATGGGGATTGTCAGTTTGATTCCAGCCTGGGATACTCAGAAAACCTTGTCACTCAGTGTTCTATTCAATTTAAATGAAATTTTGTGTATTATAATATTGCCCCAATTAACGATTGTGAAGTATTTTTAACAAATATAACTAACAGAAAGGTTATCAAAACAATGGTACAGTGAAAGATATTTAAAAGACATCGGCAAATACTTGGTGAATTAAAATGAAGCAGGAAAATGCTACCTGAAAATAAGTTTAAATAAATAACTATATATACATATAGATGGGCTGGGATTCAACCCAGTTGGTAGAGTGCTGTGCTGCAGTCTCTGAGGTCCTGAGTTCAATTCCCAGCACCGCAAAAATGGGAGAAGGGCTTGGCAATCCACTCCCAAGGCAATCCCGAAACAGTCAGCCATTGAAAACCCTATGAGGGTCGCTATGAGTAAGATACTGACTCGATGGCACCTAACAACAACAACAACAACAACAACAACAACAACAAGATAGATAGATAGATAGATAGATAGATAGATAGATAGATAGATAATGTATATATATGAAGACCACTATGCCCTAAAAATGTTAATTTCCTAAACATCCGTCAATACTATTCACTACAAGACTGTTTTTTCATTAAGAAAATTAAACTTTCATTCAATTCCCAGTAGGAGTTGTTGTTGTTGTTGTTAGGTACCATTGAGTCAAATCCAACTCATAGCAACCCTCATAGGGTTTTCAATGGGTGATTGTTTTGGGATTGCCTCGGGAGTGAATTGCCATGTCCTTCTCCCATTTTTGTGGTGCTGGGAGTCAAACCCGGGACCTCAGAGACTGCAGAGCAGCGCTCTACCAATTGAGCTAAATCCCATCTCCAATAAGAGTTAGACATAGCTTATTACTAGTATTGTCACTATTATCACTATTTAAAGTAGGAAATATAATTGGGTAATGCAAAAACATGAGATTCAAAATCTGAGAGAGTGAGTTGTGAATCCCTATGCTGTCTTGCTATTTTTTTGTTTTTGTTTTGTTTTGTTTTTCCTGTGATGTTGAACCAATTGCCTAAATTTTGACCTTTAAAGACTCCATCAGTCAAATATTTTAAGGCTTATAATTTTCAAGATATGATAATTCAGTGACATATATTTACAGATTTTCAGAAAAACTTCATTGGATCATTGTGTCATTTTCCCCCATTAGAGGAAATAGTCACAAACATATTACCAAGAAAAGAGATCAATGGTCACAAATGTTTAGAAGAAAATCATCTTGCTATCCATGTTTCACCAAAATTTCCTTCTTATGTAAAACTATATTGATACATAACTCAAAGAGGAACATCTTGGTGTAAGTATTCATGACACATGAAAAAGGGTACTCAACAAATGATTCACTGTATTTTCTTCACACAGAATTAAGGCATTTGCCACAATGAAAGCTTGGATAAGAATTAATTGTATTTTGTTTCTGTCCTTGTACATGTTTCATAACAAAAAGTACTTACTGGTTGGCACTTATTCTCAAGAAGGTCATATAGTAAACTTTAAATCTAACAAAAGTTTAAAGGCTAGCTCTTTGGATTAAGGGGATTCATAGTTGATAAATGAAAATTAGTTGATAATGATGGTGTTATTCTGATCTTTTATTATTAATTCATTGCAGTAACCACCTCTAAAATTTCTTACCATAAAAATAAACTAGGTAATTATTAGCTCCAAGTCAATTAAGATGATCTAAATTGTTATATTTTATCAGATAACACTCTGATATATACTTAAACATTATGAATATTTACTATAGGAATGTTTTCCTTTATTGCTTATATTCCTTAATAGTTGATTGTTTTATTTATTTATTTACTTATTGATTGATTGATTGAATGGCTGACTGAAGTACTAGGGGATGAATCCAGGGCCACATGCCTACTAGGCATGTGCTGTACCACACAAAGCCTCCTTTTAATTTTTTTTATTATTATTTTGAGACAAGGTCTCCCAAACATGGACAGGCTGCTCATGACTTTGCATTCATGATCCTCTTGGCTCAGCCTCACAACTTGCTTGAATTACAAGCATACAACCCTATTCTTGGCTTAATACTTGGCTTAATATCAGTACTACAGATATCAGTACAATCACCTATGGTGGATAGGTTAGCAGAGAAGCACTGTCTGATATAGTGCCTCAATCTGAGCCCCCAGGTTGGAAGACACTCAAAAGACAACTGGGGAAGAGTTACCTCCTCAAAGTTGAGCCCACCTTAATGATGACAATGGAGTAAATCCCCAGGGACCTCCATTTGCTGATGTGGCATGATTCAAAATGATAAGGAACAAATGTAAACATACATTACTAATTGGAATGTGGAGTGTATGTAGTATCAATATAGGAAAATTAGAAATCACCAAAGGTGAAATGGAGTACATAAACACTGATATCTAGGTATCAGTGAGCTAAAATGGACTGGTATTTGTTACCTTGAATCAGGTAAGTTCATGGTCTACTATCCTGGGAATGACAACATAAGAGAAATAAGGTTGTATTCATCATCAAAAAAGATATCTCAGAATCAGAAAAGATGTTAGAGATCACATGGTAGAATTTTGTCAGACAAATGTACTTTTCATTGCAAATACATTTTTTTCACCAACATGAATGGCAACCATAAACATTGAATTGACCAGATGGAATATACAAGAACTAAATTAACTACATTTGTGGAAAAGGCTATGGAAAACCTCAATATCAAATGTTAGAACAACATCACGTGTTCATTCTGGACCAGAGCATCAACTGCTCATATTCAGGTTCAAACTGAAACTGAAGAAAATTAGAACAAGTATGCAAAGGCCAAGGAATAACTTTGAGTATATCCCATGTGAATTCAGAGACCCATGTCAAGAACAAATTTGATATGTTAGACAATAATGATTAAAGAACAGATGAGTTGTGGAATGACATCAAAGGCATCATTCATGAGGAGAGCAAAAGGTTAATGAAAAGACAGGGAAAAAATGAAAAGACCAAATTATGGGTCAAAAGAGACTCTGAAACATATTCTTGCATGTTGGGCAGCTAAAGTAAAAGGAATGCATGATCATATTAAGCAACTGAACAAAAGACCTGGAGCTAGGAAACAAAAAGGAAAGAACACAGCCTATTTTTCTCAAGCACAAAAAACTGAAGAAATAATTCAAGCCTTGAGTGAGAATAGTGAATGTTTCTACAGGGAAAATATTAAATGATTTAGGAAACATCAAAAAAGATGGAAGGAATACACAAAGTCATTAACAAGAAAGAATTGGTAAATGATCAAACATTTCAAGCAGTTGCATATGATCTGGAACCAATGTTACTGAAGAAAGAAATGGAAGCTGACTTGGACTAATTGGCAAAGCACAGTCTCTAGGAATTGATAGAATATAAATTTAGATGTCTAAACAAACAGATGCAGCACTGGAGGTGCTAATTTGTTTACTCCGAGAGATCTGGAAAACAGCTACCTGGCCTACTTACTGGAAGATCTATATTTGTGCCTATTTCCAAGAAAGAGGAATGTGGAAGCTATTCCACTGAATGAGGAAACTATTAAATAATATCATTAATATCACATTTAAGTAGAATTTCATAAACCTCATTCAAAAGCAACTACAGCAGTATATTGGCAGTGAAGTGCCAGGAAAAAAAAACTGGATCCAAAAGAGGGCATGGAACCAGGGACATCATTGCTGATGTCAGATAGATATTAACCCAAAGCAGAGAATATCCGATAGAAGTATATTGAAAAGAATAAGAATATCAGAACACTGAATTGTACTCATGAGGAATCTGTATGTGGAACAGGAGGCAGTTATGAGAACTGAATAAGGAAATACTGCCTGGTTTAAGTCAAGAAAGTTATGTATCCCTTCACTCTACCTCTTCAATCCCTATATTGAGCAAATAAACCAAGAAGCTGGACTTTACGAAGTATGTGATATCAGGATTGGAGACTGACTGATTACCAACCTGCTTTATTCAGATGATGCAACTTTGCATGCTGAAACTAAAGAGAATTTAAATATTTACTGATGAAAATCAAAGAACACAGTCTTCAGTGGGGATTTTGCCTCAACATCAAGAAAACAAAAATGCTTACAACTGGGTCAGTGGGCAAATTCATGATAAATGGAGAAAAGATTGAGGTTTCCCAAAATTTTCCTTTACTTGGTGCTAAAATCAACACCCATGAAAGCAGCACTCCAGAAATCAACAGATGCATTGCATGGGGAAAAGATGTTGCAAAAAAAAAAAAAAAAAAACTCTTTAAAGTCGTAAAAATAAATGATGTCACATTGAAGATAAAGGTGTACTTGCCATGGTATTTTCAGTCTCATCATATACTTATGAAAGCTGGATGTTAAATAAGGGAGACAGGAGAAGAATTGATGCTTTAGAACTATGGTGCTGGAGATGAATACTTAATATACCATGGACTGTCAAAAGAACCAACGGATCTTTCCTAGAAGAAGTACAACTAAAGTGATTCTTGGAAGCAAGGATGGGTTAGACTGTCTTATGTATTTTGAATATATTGTCAGGAGGGACCAATCCCTGGAGAACATCATTTTGAGGAGAGTGGTGGATCAACAAATAAAACAAATATCCTCAACTAGATGGATTGACATGGCATCTGCACCAATGAACTTAAAAATAATAAAGATCTATCATGTGCTTGGCACCATATTGGGGAGTGTTTCATTGTCGTATACCTAGTGTCACTATAAGCAGGACCTAAGTCAATGGCACCTTAGAACAAAAACATCAACTGCAATATTGTATCATGGTACAAAATAAAGTGGTTATTTCTTCCAAATTTGTTTTTCTCCAAAGTTTCAAAATCAATTTTTTTAAAAAAACTCTTTCATAAACCTAGATGATTGTACCATAATACCAGAAATCATTTTTAGTTTGTCCTTTTACTTCACAGAGTTAAGAAAGCCCATTGTCAGAAAAAAAAAAACATTTTTTGATTCATCTAGTTTACTACCATTTCTTCTGCTACCTACTTCATCACAGAAACCAACATATTTTCTAAATTATTGCAACATAAACTTACTTAGCCATCCGTTTCCATTTCTGCCTTACAGCCACCATAAGGCACTTTACAAAAGCATTTGGCATAACTTTATCCAAAACTTATATATGTAACTTTACTTCTTAAAAGTTGATAATTTTCCATTGCTTTCAGAAAACTTTTGAACATCTTAACTTGATCCATAAAGTTAATTGGATCTACACTCTAAATTATACCATTCCAATTTCTTCTTTGTCTAGCTCTCCCTTGAGCAATTGTCTACAGTGTTGCTAGCCTACTTTTATTACCTTCAATTAAGCATTTTCTTCCATTCCTGCTCCTATTTCTCCTCCTCCTCCTCTTCTTCCTCCTCCTACTCCTCCTCCCCATTTTTCTTTTCCTTCTCTTCCTCTACCTTCTTCTCCTTCTTCCCCCTTCCTCCTCCTCCTCCTCCTCCTCTTCCTCCTCCTCCTTCCTTTCCTTGTCCTCGTCCTCTTCCTCCTCCCCTTCCTCCTCTTCTTCTTCTTCCTCCTCCTCCCCCTCCTCCTCCTCTTCTTCTTCATTTTCTTCTTTTTGGCTTAATATTTTGCATAATCTAGTAGACTCTTGTTCTGAAATCCAGAAACCTACCCAAACTCTTCATTTAACAACATCAGGATTAAGAAAACCGACTCCTGATTAAAAACATAGGCTTAACTTTTTCTCCCTGTTCATAGGTGATTTCAAAGACTTTTCCTGGCAGAAATGCATCATAGCACATTCATTGCTAAGCCTCTATCTGAAGTCCCAGACAGAGATCTCAGTTTGGGGCATGGAGTGGGGCCAAGTGGGAAGCATTCAAGACAATTTTCCACATTCTGACTCAATACCTCTTTCTCTTCTACCCTTATACCTACCTGATTGTCTTTCTTCCATTCCTTTTTTGTTGAGTGCCCGTCAAGTTGGGGTACTACTAGAAGCCAACCTATGTAGAACAGAAGAATCACTCCCCTACACTGTGCCACCTCCGACCCTACTGTCAGTGCTTCTTTGCTATTCACAGGGATTTCATTGGTGGGTTGTTTCTGGAGTGGGTTGCCAGGTCCTTCTCCCTATCCTGTAGCACATGATATTCCAGGCAGTCTCTCATCCAAGAGCTTCCAAAATCAGAAGGGATTGGATGCCAGAGTGCAATGGCTACAGATCCTTCCAATAATAGAGACTATAAAACTGCACAAGGCTTTTCAAGACTTTTTTTTTTTTTTGTCTCTCTCTACAGAGGGAACCTCTGTATCTGTACTGATGTAACTGAGCCTCAACTTGAATGTTGGTCCATGTAGAAAATGGAACAGAATAAGTGTTATCTCTAGTTATTATAAATAAATTTGCTATCCACCGAGGTATACAGTTCATTGTATGACTATAAATCTTTATTTCTCTGGGATAAATACCTCCAAATACTCCAAATATGGCTGTTGCATGCTTACTATTTTGAAGAATCACTGTACTCTTTTCTGGGGGCTGGACCATTGCACAACCCCACTACCAGTGTTTGACTGATCTGGTTTCTCCCCATCCTCACCAGCATTTAATGTAAATACTCTATTTTGGCCACTGTAATCTAGGATCTCATTTTAGTATTCATTTGCATTTCTTTAATTGTTAATCATGTCAAAAATATATTCACTCATGCATTTGTCATTTACAATGCTTTTTAGTGAAGTGTCTTCTGCTCATTACTTTCCCATTTGGGAGTTTGTTGTTAAAATTGTTTTGTTTAATTTTTAGTGATATCCTTGCAGAGTTCTTTACATATTTTAAATCTAAGTCTTCTGTTAAATATGTGGATTATAAATATTTCCATGTCAGTAGCTTTTCTTTTCTTCTTCATGAGTGATGTTTCTCAGAAAAAAATTAATTTTGATAGATTTCAATTTGTCAGCTTTTCCTTTCATAAAATGGTACTTTTCGTGTCATGTCCAGGAATGCTTTGCATAGTCTGAGATTCAAATTTCTTGTCTAATTTTATTTTATGTCCTTTTTAGTTTAAAGTTCTTAAGTTTGTGCCCATTTTGAATTATTTTATGTAGAAGGCATGAGATTAGAGAAGGTTCATTTCTTTCCTGTGTGGCTATTCACTTGCATGCAAACCATTTATTGGAAAAATTAACACTCCTCTATTGAATTTCCATGAAAAAGTATATATGCTGTTACAATATGGTTGATATATGCCACCAAAATTTGAGAAAGAAGAAATAAAAATATCCCTGAACTTCACCTACTAGTTTGTGCCTAACTAAATTTTTATCTGACACCAGAATGGCCACTAATGTATCCTACAGAGGAAGATGAGAGCCATTCTGGCATCTCTAATCTACAGACAAAATACTTACCGTGGCTAATTGTCCTGCTAGTAGTGAATGCCTGCTAAACACTGTAGATAAGTACATAGTGATGGGCTCACTATAAGAACTAAGAAAATTAGATTAAAACCTGCATAAATAGCAAATGTCCATTTTCCTTCCTGTACCAAATTAGTTAATTTTCTTGCCACATAAATTATGGGTTCAGTGCACATTTTCAAAGCAATTGTACATAAGTGCTGTGCATAGTGCATTGGTGTGTGTATTTCATTTTTAAGCTAAATAAATACACGAGTAATAGAGCAGCATAAGCATGATTGTCCTCATCGTCCCATTGTAATGCATGTGCGTCAAAGTTTCTTTTCTTCATTTTTTAAATATGTGAATGTCAACACTGTAGTCTAAATTTGTATTATTTAAAAGAATCAAAGTAAATGGTATATTTAGAAAGAAATGTACTTTTTATTTGTTATATTTGGTAACACCTAAATATGACCTTTGATGGCATATCATGCATAGATTATTTTTAAAAGATATTCAGAAATTTGCCTGGAATTTTTTTTATTTCAACTTCTATTTATATTTCAATTCAGTT
>VMDO01023740.1:0-31050 GCA_007922755.1 Pedetes capensis
TACAATATATCAAAGATTTAACAAAAGTATATGATTTTTTAAAACTTGAAATACACAGCTTCCATTCCTATATATTCCTACAAAAAGCTTTTAGCAAATCAATTTATATTTATCAAAAATATAAAATAGATAATATTTACATATGACAAATATTTAACGTTTTTATTTTTACCTTTTGTTCAACCAATGCACATCTGTCACGCATGAAGCATCATGTTGACGAAAATACATCAACATTGTGCCAGGCAGTGCTTTCACTTAATCCTTCTAGCCTTAGCAAAATCATAGGAGTCATCCTTAATCAGATGATTTGAAAGTCCCTCCTTGCTTACAATCATTTTATTTCAAAACTCAATTACTAAAAATTTACACATAAAGTAGCACTCATTCAGGAATGAAGTCAACAAATCCTCTAGTGATAGGTCTGTTAAAGAAAGGTTATTTTTTAATGCTGTTACTATGTGGCTGTATATAGCTCCAGGTCAAGTAAGAATGTACCCTGTAAGGAGGATTATGGTACTTAGCTGATTAGTGCTTCACAGTACTGAACACCAAATGCAATCTAGATACAAGGCATTTCTAGGCACTCTACTTAAAACTGACAGCTTTAGAAATTTATAAACCACAATCTCCTATAGGAATTACAGCATTTCTAAAATGATAGAATTCATTGTGATTGTTAGTAATAATTCTGTTGCTCAGTTTTTGCCATGAAATGTGTAGTATTCATAAAAGATAGTTTAACAGGTCTATTCTGTAACTTCTCAATTATTCAGTAACAAGTTATATAACATATACTAAAAAGACAATGATTGCCCCAAACTGCAAGATGCAACACTTTCTGTGGAATTCAATTTAAAAAAATGTGTTCCATGAACTAAGAAATTGGTTACACACTGAGTGTATATCAAACTTTGTTCATCTTAATTAATTTATCACTTAAACATCTCACTGCCTGTGGTCAGTCATTCAAAAAAAATAAAAAAAGAAAATGACAATAATACCTTAGATTTCTTCCTCTCAAAAGCCAATTAACTGTAAAGATGGACAGACCATGCTGTGGGAGCTCAATGAAGGCAAACACCTATACACTAAACGGTGAGGACATCATAAAGTACTGTGCTTTGGCCCCAACTGCTACTAGTTCTATGCCACCACAGACCCCAACATCCTGATCTGGCACTTGGAGAGCAAGATCATTGTAGATTAAAAGAAGTGAGAAGTTATCAGCACCAGCAAGCAATAAGGCAGAGAGAGCCACTCCAGTGCACTTCAATGGCCTGGCCTGCCTTTGGCCAGACTGTTTTACAGCTACATGAACATCCTGTTCACAGTATAGCAGGTGACCATTGGCACCCACTAGAAATTTATGGCAGAGCTGTAGAATTTTTTAAATACTTTTTTAAAAAAATCCAATTATCAAATTGTTAATATTATACCCCTAAGAATTATAATTAAATGATTCCAAATAAACTTATGTGGAACTGAGAAAAGACCAATGTTTGAAGTCTGGGGAGAGACATAAAAGTACTATTATCCTTTTTTTTAAGTCTCCCAAATATCAAGTTTAAATGAGAGTCTAGTCATATACGGTAGCACCATTCAAACATTCATGCAGTACTCATCTATAAAATTTTCTTCTACAATTAAGTGTAGAACTTGGAATTATTGTGTGAGAAGTAGAGACAATAAAAGCAATTTTTTACCTCTGAGATTTTAATAAAGACTTTTAGATTCTGCAAAGAGAATAGCAATAAAAATTCAAGATAATGTATTTTCATTGGAATGTTAACCAATGATAAAATTCAACCATTTAGAGCTCACAGTTCCTGTAAGGCTGAAAAAAGAAACAATTTCCCCAAAGCATATTTTGATTCTTCCAAGCTGTTAAGTCTAAAAATTTTCAGAAACAACATTACAGTTGATACCATAATAGCAAAACTTCTGTTTCTTTACTTTTCCTTCCACTCTTTTACAAGCTCCATGAGTTCTCTTGGCAGTATTCCTCCAACTGTAGTGCACATTCTGCTGCTGGTGCCCTCCTCTACCACTCACCTTGTTTCTTGCTCCTCCTATTTATTCTCCCCAGACTTTCATTTATATCAGCTCTACCTATTTTTTTCACTCTCCATTGATCTATCTAACCCTCCAGTTTTCTCCTCTGGGATTTTTATTCTTTTTAAGACTATTTTCCCCACTTTTTATTTTTACATATTTTGTTTTGTAGGTACTTCACATGCACACAAATGAACACATGAGGCCCCAATTTGAGGTTTAAAAAGATCTCAAGAAAATAATTGTAATTTTAGCCAGGTATGGTGGTATACACCTATAATACCAACTTGGGAGGCAGATGCAGGAGGATCAATGTGAGTTCAGGGCCAACCTGGTCTACAGAGGTAGTGCCAGGCAAGCCTTGGCTACACAGTAAGAGATCCTGTCTCAAAAATAACAACAATAACAACAACAACAGCAACAACAAAAAGCAAAATACAATTGTAATTTTAGCATGTATTGACTAAGAAATGTAAAATAACAAAAAGATTCCATGAATCAGACACTAGCTTAAACTGATTTTTATGTCATTCATGACCATATTAGATTTCAGTTGAAAGATGAAGATCCCTTAAACAGTGTATAGTCTGACATCTAATCTGGACCCTTCCAACAATTTCAGGGGGCTAAAAAGTCAGATATGGATTTGAATTGTGCATAGATTAAATTCACAGTCATTAGCTAGTGTGGGGGAAATTATAGAACTGTTGTATCTGTCATAAAAACTATACAATACAATAATGTGTATTGGATTTGGATGTAGATTAGACTTGATAGTACATGGCATTCAGATCTCTAGATATTCCCCTACAGTGGTGACCCATTTTGTTCCACTTCTCCATCACCATCATCACTCCCAAAACTGTCATGTCAAAAATAGACACAAAGACCAGGAATCATACTACAATAGAAAATAATTTAAACAAGTAGTGATTTTATTTCTCTTCTTTACTTTTCTCTACCTGGGTCTGTGGCAGCCTTAGAAACAACTTTCAGTTAAAAACAAAAAAAGGTGAGGAATGAGAGAGAGGTTGACTTCAAAGTATAAACAGCCCAACTTTAATAGTTCGGAAAATAATTATAATAATACCAACAATACCAAAAGATGGCAATAATGCAAACAAGCTAGATTATTCATGTAACACTGCTGACAATGTAAAAAGATATATCACTATAGAAAAAAGTTTGGACTTAAATCATAATTGGGATGCATGGGTATAGAAAAATATTCCCACTAAAAGACATGCAAGTAGAAGGGAGGCCATTGATGGAGGAGGAGAGGGGTGAGGAGGGGCAAAAGAGGGTAAGGGGAAGTTATCTGTGCAATGTACGATGAAATGCACATATGGAAATGTCACAATGAAATACATGTCAGAATGAAACACATCAAGTTGTACATTAAAAATTTCCAATAAAAAAGGAAAAAGAAAAAAAAAAGAGTCACTAAGAACAATACCAAGAAATACAATGAGCAAGATAGGAGAAACAAAAGAAGAAGTGTAAATGTAGCAACAACTACCTTTGGTGAACATTAGTGAAACCTCCTGTCACATTTATATTCTCTTAGTATTGCCTTTCCTTTTATTGAACTCTAATTCTTGTTTTAATACACCTCGTCCACTATTTTCTCCTTTTTCTTTTATCCTAAAAAGATAACTTACAGATTGTTTATTAGGGTTGAAGGTCAAGGTTATTCAGAGAAGAGAAATATTTTTCTATAAAGCAAAACACACATCTAGAAGTACATACAAATAAGAATAGGTGCCACTTATCTGCAAGGCAAACATGTATACAATTAACTTCCATCTTAAGAATATATTTTCTTATTGGGCAAAAAAGCAACATTTGGTGTTTTGGCTTGGTTTTTGTTGTGGTTATTGTTTGCGGTACTTAGGGGTTGAACCCAGGGCCTCGCATATACTTTGCAAGTGCTCTACCGCTGGGCTGCACCTCCAACCCATTTTTTTTAATCCTGAAACAAGGTTTCCCTAAATTGTGCTGGCTGCCTCTGGCCTGGAGCCTGTGATCCTCCTGCATCCACCTTCTGAGTTGCTGCGATTACAGATGTGAACCACCGTAACAGGTGTCTTTTACAATATTAGAAATACAGATAAATAGATTTAAGTAGAAACAGAATTCTCTATCTCAGTTAATGTCAAATCTTTACTTCTAATTGCATATCCAATTCATGAGGAAACCTTGTTGCACCTACTAGTAGAATACATTCAAAGTCCAAACACTTCCCACCACTTCCACTGGTTCAAATCCAGTGAAGTCACCATCATTTCTCATGGAAATTATTGCAAACTTTTCCTAACCTTTCTCCTTATTTCCAACAAGCTGCAAGAATTTAAGTCAGATTGTGTCACTAACATGCTGGAAAAACCCAAAATAACTTCCCATTTTGCTTGCAATGAAGATCAAATTCCTTACAAGGCCTATGGGATCAGGTGCCCATTACACTCTGATGTCCTTTACTAGTGCCCTTCTATTCATGTTCATACAGATTCAGCCATGCTGACATTACTAAATGTTCTCACCTTGGGACCACTGCTCTAGCAGCTTCCTCTGCCAAGAATCTTGTTTCTCCAAATACCAATAGAGTTATCAACGAGTATTCTAGTCCCTAGAGACCTTCCCTCCATTCCTTCCTTCCTTCCTTCCTTCCTTCCTTCCTTCCTTCCTTCTCTTCCTTCTCCTCCTCCTTCTTCTTCCTCTCTCTCTCTCTCTCTCATCTATCTCTCTCTCTCCTCTATTCTTTTTCTTTCTTGGAGGAGGGAAGGACAAGATCCAGCTTGGCCTTGAACTCACAATCCTCCTGCCACCTCCTCTCTATGCTCCCAAGTGCTAGAATTATAGGTGTGTGCCACCTAGCCAGAGATATTGTTCAAGTCTTCCTTCAACTCTCACTTTCTCAAGGAGACATACCCTGACCACTCTATTCAATACTTCAATCCCCTCTTCCATTCCCCGCATTCTCAATCCTAACCCTTTTAACCAACTCTACTTTTTTATATTTCTCATAACATTTACCACGTTCTAATTATGATTCTTTCTGTAAATGTGTCATATCCATTGTCTGTTTCCACATGCTAAAATAGGAATTTTGTAGGCAGGGATCACGTGTTTGGTCATGTTGTCCCAATGCCTAGCATGTAAAAGACACTACTTAATGAGTAAGTAAAGATACATAAGCAAGGTATTTGGTATGTTGTTGTTGTTGTTAGGCGCCATCGAGTCGGTATCCGACTCATAGCGACCCTCTGTACAACAGGGGAAACACGATTGTCAGTGCTTCTCTGCTGTTCATAGGGTTTTCAATGGCAGATTGATTTTTGGGAGGGGGTTGCCAGGTCCTTCTCCCAAGCCTATAGCTTCTGGTGTTCCCAGGCGGTCTCCCATCCAGGTACTAACCAGGCCCGACCTTGCTTAGCTTCCGAGATCTGACGGGATCGGATGCCACAGGGCTATGGCTTGGATCCGTATTTTGTATACTATAATAAAAAATAAATACCAGCTGGGCATGGTAGTGCATGTTTGTAATCCCAGCAACTCAATGACTAGAGAGGCAGAGGCAGGAAGATCAGAAGTTCAAGGGCAGAAGCAGCCTGTGTAACCAAGCAAGATTCTGTCTCAAGATAAAAAGTGAAAACTGGGCTGGGAGTGCAGCCCAGTTGTGGCCACTTGAAAAGCATGTGTGAGGCCCTGGGTTCAAACTCCAGTACCATTAAAAAAAAAAAAAAAGGAAAGAAAAAAAAGAAAAGAAAGAAAAAAAAGAAAGAAAGAAATTCCAATTCCTTAATTACACAGCCTATCTATAATATAAATCACACAACTTATTTTCTTTATTTGTATTTTATCTTAAAAATTATCCAAAATACTCCTCTCAGCTGAACTGGCAAAAGAACCTTCAATGCTTAAGCCTCAAGATTATGAACCACTTCATTTTCCCAGCTACTAAATCAATTTTATACTATTTTGGTGGTTTATAAGAGTGATTAAAAAGTTAAGCAAATTTTCAAGATTTGTGGGAAAACTGCATTTCCTAGATAGGGAGAGACAAGGAATAAAATAAGAGCTGTTTGAGGGAAGAAGGATTTGTTTTCTTTGTCTTTTGTTTTTTGTTTTTCTTTTAATGTGGTGCTTGGACTTGAACCCAGGGCCTTGCACATACTTTGCAAGCATTCTACCACTGGACTTCACCCCCACCCCTCTGCTTTTTTGAGACAGGGTTGTGCTAAGTTACACAGGCTGCCTTTGACCTCAAACTTGCAATCTTCCTGCCTCAGCCTCCCAAGTCACCCAGATTAGAGGCACTCACTATCACACCTGGCAAGCTGTTTCTTGATAGAAGAGAAAGTATCTTTGCAATGTAAAGCTAGTTTTGAAAATTAACCTACTCCTAAACTTTTTTTTGGAAGAATGACACAGCAACCCACTCCAAAAATCAATCTGCCATTGAAAACCCTATGAATAGCAGAGAAGCACTGACAATAGTGTTTCGCCTGTTGTACATAGGGTCACTATGAGTTGTACACCAACTCAATGGCACCTAACAACAGCAGTAACAAACTTTATGAGTCTACAGTCATACCACATTGGCATCTTATCTCATCAGATCTCAGAATTAAGCACAGTCAGACCTGGTTAGTAATTCGATGGGATTCTGTCTGGGAATACTGGGTGCTATAGGCTTGGGTGAAGGACCAGCAGCCCACTCCCAAGACAATCAGCCACTGAGAGCCCTATTAATAGCAGAGAAGTACTGACAGTAGTGCCAGGCATATCACAGTGCCAGGTAATGTTTCATCTGTTGTACATAGGGGCATTGTGGGTCAGACCCAATTCAATGGCACCTAACAACAACAATGACAAACTTTAAGAGAACACAAGTTAAGTTCTTTAAGAGAGTGGCAGGTTTGAAGAAAGCAGTTGCTATCAGAATTTTTCCTGGAAGAAAATTCATAATAATCAAATCATACAGAACTATTTAGAGCAAGTACCAAAACAAATCAAATAAAATATATTTTATTTAAATGTGGGAAGCTGGGCCTGGTGGTATATGCCTGTAATACCAACACTTGGGAGGCTTAGGCAGAAAGATAACAAGTTTCAGCACAGCCTGGGCTACAAAGTGAGCCCATGTCTCAAAAACTAATTAGCCAAGTAATTAAGTAATGTGGGAAACTTCATTATACCAATATTTGGGGTAAAAGAATATTTCTTATATAACTCATCTATGTTCATGTGCCAATAAATTCATGCATGGCATGCTGATACATACATTGTTGTTATTGTTAGGTGCCACTGACTTGGGTCTGACTCATAGTGACCCTCAAAGAGTTTTCAATGGCTTATTGTTGCAAGGTTGCTTCGGGAGTGGATTGCCAAGTCCTTCTCCTGTTTTTGCAGTGCTGGGGATCAAACCCAGGGCCTCAGAGAGTGCAGAGCAGCACTTTACCAACTGAGCTAAACCTAGCCCTGATACATACACATATACATATATACATATGCATACATACACACACACACACACACACACACACACGGTACTGTGTGTGAAAGGCAGATAGAGGAGGTCTTGTACAGCAACAAGTCCTACTTCTGCTACGATAACCATTTTGAACATCTCTTGTAATATCAGAAGTAAAATGTGATTTGTATTCATCTTTTGTTATCCATATACATTCACTATTACAATTTTAAAGTAGTTTTTTTTCCCTTTTTAAAATGTGTATACATTTTTGGCACCCTCTCTCTATATATATATCTGGATACAAAGCTGAAAAAATTGACTCAAATTATTTCTCCATGATACTTATTCAGGTCTGAGTCACTTAAATCAATTTTAAAAAGCAATTATCTTTCAATTAACAGGATGATCTTTCTCACACAGAGAAAGCAGCATCTAACATCTGCATGTCAACATGATACATGGGTTATTCCTTAGCTATCTATACCAATCTTGTATTGTTTCAAATTATGCTTTAATCAGTCTCACTGTTGGAACTGATTAAACATAGGATGCTGTTGTTTTCACTCGAGTTGCACACTCAAGAAGTCAGCCAAAATCACATATCTATGCTACAAAAACATTGAAAAACATGATGGAAAATTCAAGGACTGTTTCTAAGGAAGCAAAGAAGTGTTTCAGTCCATAAGCAAAACTTCTATAAAATTCTTGTTTTTAATAATTCTGTTGTTGAAGGAAATCTTTAGTAAAGCTCTCTTAGTCTCTTACCAACTTTCTTTCACACTCTATAAATTTCCCTTTGCCAGTGATGTATTAAGACCAGAAAAAAAAGAGACAGAGAAGAAGAGAAGAGAAAGAAGAAGAAAAGAAAAAGAAAGGAAAGGAAAAGAAAGGAATGGAAAGGAAAGGGAAAGGGAAAGGAAAAGGAAAGGAAAGAAAAGATGCTTGCTGGACCAAGGCCCCAAATGAGATGATGAGATAGAATATGATTAAAAACACTGGTGGGTCTGAGCTTTGTAAAAGAAGACTGTTAAATTTCAACAACTGTTTCTGTGTCATCTGATAATACTTAAAACATGTTCTTCTTTACTAAATATCACATTAAAAGAGGTTATCAACTAAGAAGCGTGTTGGAGGCCATGAAGATGATGAGTAACCAGATTAAACAATGGAGTGAGGATTTTCCTTTGTGGCAACATTTCTTTAGCAATTTTAAAAGTAATATCATTGTGAAATTACTTGCTTAATCTTTAGTTAATATCTATTCTCTAAAAATATGTCAGGTAAAAGCTAAAAACAGGTGGGTTTGGGGGTTAATTTTCTGAATTGGGCTGAGATTTAGCTCAGGTGGTAGAGTGCCACTCTGCAGTCTCAGAGGTTTGGAGTTTAATTCCCAGCACTGCAAAAAATGGGAGAAGGACATGGCAATCCACTCCCAAGGCAATCCTGAAACAAACAGCCACTGAAAACCCTATAAGGGTCACAATGAATTGGACACGACTCGATGGCACCTAACAAAAAACAACAACAGTCTTCTGAATACAGTAAATGGGAAATATTCTCTGGATGCCACTATAGTGAATATCTGTAGCTGGATCTCTGTCATCTATTTCTCTGCCTTCATGGAGGGAAAGAAATGACTTCTCTATTCTCAGCCCTGTAGTTTAGATTGAATTGGCCTCACTTGCTCCAGGGGTGAATTATGGTTAGCAGAGCTAATCTGCATGTACCATCCTCATTCACAATGATTAGCACAATGACCTAAGCTGGTCCAATCACAGTTATTCTTCCAGACATTTGTCTGGCAGTACTGAAACACAGATTTTCTGATTCATAGTTGAGGATTCACGTAACTCTCAGAGCTCCTAGAAATCAATCGGAACCATGAGTTGGGAGGTACCCTCCTCAAATGGGCTCAACATCCAGTTAATGAAAATTTAAAATATATGGCCAACAGGAAAAAATACTTCAAAATGTGAGATTCAAGAGACTCGTCTCATTCACAAATACCATAAAAGTCTGAAAGTTAAAGGCTGGAAAACATGTATCAAGCATGTAGGAATCAAAAAAGCAGGGTAGTGATACTAATTTCTGACAATTTAGACTTCATCCCAAACTAATCAGAAGAGACAATGAAGGTCACTACATATTAGTAAGAAGAACAGTCAATCAGGAAGTCATATGCTATGTAATATTTATTCACCAAATGTAGAAGCACCTTACCCTCATAAAACAAAGTGTATTGGCAATAAAGGAACACACTGGTTGACAGACAATAATTACAGGAGATTTCAATGCCATGCTTTCTACAAGAGACAGGTCATCAAACCAAAAAATCAACAGAGAAACGAAGGACTTAAACTGTACCATAGACCAACTGGACCTACCAGATGTCTACAGAATCAATGTGGAACGTGGAATACACATTCTTCTTAGCACCACATGGAACTTTTCCTAAAATAGACCACATTTTAGTCCACAAAATCATCCCCTGTACCTCATCAGATCACAATCGAATAAAACTAGAACTACAAAGCAAGAAAAACTTAAGAAATCTTACAACTACACAGAGACTAAATTACATAGTTCTGAATGATCAATCAGTCATTGAAGAAATCGGACAGGAAATTGAAAAGTTCCTGCCATCAAATGAGGATGAAAACATACCCCACCAAATTTTATGGCATACAGTAAAGGCAGTTCTAAAAGGGAAGTTCTCAGCCATGAGTGCCTTCATCAATAAATTAAGGAAGGCTCAATTAAATAACTTAATGACACAGTTTAAGACACTAGAAAGCCAACAATGAGCCAACCCCAAAAAGAGTACACAGGAAGAAATTGTTAAGATCAAGCAGAAATTAACAACATAGAAACTAAAAGGACAATACAAAAATTTAATGGAACCATGAACTGGTTCTTTGAAAAGATCAACAAAATTGACACTCCCAAAGCCACATTCACCAAAAGAAAGAGCAAAAAAAGCCCAAATTTTAAAAATCAGAGATGACAAAGAGGACATAACAACAGATACCAAATTCAGAAGATCATTAAGAGACTACTTGGAGAAATTGTACTCCCCCAAAAAATGAAAATACAGAAGAAATGTATAAATTCCTTAATAGGTATGAGTTACCAAAATTAAGTCCTGAGCACTTAAGCAAATTAAACAGACCCATTACAACCACTGAGTTAGAGGCAGTAATAAAAGCCTCCCAACAAAGTAAAGCCCAGATCCCAAGGGGTTCACAGCTGAATTCTCTCAAACCATCAAAGAAGAATTAATACCAATTCTTGTCAAATCATTTCATAAAATAGTAAAGGAAGGTATACTTCCAAATTCATTCTACAAAGCTACTATCACCCTGATACTAAAACCAGTGAAAGACTCTACAAAGAAAGAACTATAGACCAATTTCCCTGAAGAACATTGATGCAAAAACCCTCAATAAAATTCTGGCAAACCAAACAGAGCAACACATAAAAAAGATCATACACCATGATCAGGTGGGCTTCATTCCATAGACAGAAGGCTGATTCAACATATGAAAATCAAAATATAATTCAACTTATCAAGAGACTTGCAGAGAGAAATCACATGATCATCTCAATGGATGCTAAAAAAGCCTTTGACAAAGTGCAACATCCCTTTGTGATAAAAGAACTGAAGAAATTAGGCATAGAAGGAACTTATCTCAACATCATAAAGACCACCTATGAGAAACCTGTAGTTAACATAATTTTAAATGAGGAAAAATAGAAACCATTCCCTCTAATGTAGGAACAAAACAAGGATATTCACTCTCTCATTTCTTATTCAGTATTGTGATTGAAGTTCTAGACAGAGCAATTAGGCAAGAAGAAGAAATTAAAGGAATACAGATAGGGAAAGAAGAGTTCAAACTATGCTTCTTCACAGACGACAGGATCCTATATCTAAAGGACCCTAAAAATTCCACTAAAAATCTCTTAGAGCTAATTAGCTCCTTCAGCAAAGTACCAGGATACAAAATCAACACTCAAAAACCAGTAGCCTTCCTTTACACCAATAGTCAAAAGGAAGAGAAAGATATCAAGACCACAATCCCATTCACAATAACCCACCAAAAAATTAAATATTTAGGAATCAATCTAACCAAAGATCCTAAATACCTTTATTTAAAAAATTAAATAAAGAAATAGCAGGAGATTCTAGAAGATCTAGAAGATCTAGAAGATCCCTTGCTCATGGATCAGAAAAATTAATATTGTGAAACTGGCTATACTACCAAAAGCAATTTATAAATTTAATGCAATTCCTATCAAAATTCCAATGATGTACTTTACAGAAATAGGAAAAATAATCCTAAAATTCACATGAAACCACAAAAACCACCTGTAGCCAAAACAATACTTAAGCAGGAAGTATCACAATACCTGACTTCAAACTATACTACAGATTCAAAGTGGCAAAAACAGTTTGGTACTGGCACAAAAATAGGCATGAAGATCAATGGAAAAGAACCGAAGACCCAGAGATACATCCACACAATGACGGCCACCTGATCTTTGACAAACGAACTAAAGACGTTCATTGGAAAAAAGATAGCCTCTTCAAAAAATGGTGCTGGGAAAATTGGAGACCTATTTGCAGAAGATTTAAGATAGATCCATATCTCTAAATCTTTACAAGAGTGAACTCAAAATGGATCAGAGACTTCAATATAAAACCAGAAACCTTAAAAGTACTAGAAAAAAAGATAGGGAACACGCTCCAACACATAGGCACAGGCAAATATTTCTTTAATAAGACTCCAATTGCCCCGGTAACTACATAAAACTAAAAAGCTTCTGTACTGCAAAGGAAACAACAGAGTAATGGGGAAAGTCCACAGAATGGGAAAAACTTTGAATGCTATATATCTGAGAGAGGACTAATTTCTAGAAGATACAAAGAACTTAAGAAATGGAATACCAAAATACCAACCCAAATAAATAAGTGGGCAATGGAACTGAACAGACAGTTCTCAAATAAAGAAGTACCAATGGCCAATAAACACATTAAAAAATGTTTAATATCCCTAGCCATTAGGGAAATGCAAATCAAAACAACACTGAGATTCCATCTCACTTCAGTGAGAATGGCCAAAATTAACAAAATAAATAATAACAAATGCTGGTGAGGATGTGGAGAAGAAGGAATACTTTTACACTTCTGATAGGACTGTAAATTAGGACAGTCACTTCAGAAATCAATACAGAGGTACCTTAGAAAACTAAGAATAGAACTGCCATATGGACCAGCTATATCACTCTTGAGAATATACCCAAAGGAACAAAAATCATCATACCATAGGGATACTGCCTATTTAATGCAGCACTGCTCACAATCTTAAGGTTATGGAATCAACCAAGATGCCCAACAACAGAGGAGTGCATTGAAAAATTGTGGTATATACACAATGGAATATTACCCAGAAATAAAGAAAAATGAAATCATGTCATTTGCAGCAAAATGGATGGAACATCATTTTAAGTGAATTAACCCACACTCAAAAAGAGAAATACTGTATGTTCTCACTCATATGTGAGAGCTAAATCTTACTTAAAGGAAGAAAAATGCTATACATATTTAGATATATAAAAATGAACAATCTTATCTATCTAGAGGGAAAATAGAAGATGAGAAAGAAGAAGGGAAGGGATCACTGGGTGAGAACAGAATTTAGGATAGGGGGAAGGGGAGGGGAAATAATGTAGGGGGAAGAATAAAGAAGGAGAGGAAAATCTCAAAATATATGATGCATCTATATGAATACATGGCAAAAATAAGGGAAAGGAAAAAAATCAATGAGGATACAACCCATGATTGTATATAATTTTTATATCATGTTAACTAAACTTCCTACTTTTTTTCTTCTTTAGTTTCTACTGTTCTACAAAATATGTAAGATGATGAAAGTATAAGCAAAAATGATTTAATAGTTGCATAATGGACATGGCAAATGACTTATTACTCTCTTGTTGTTGGTAGGTGGCACTGGGTCCAGTCACACTCATAGCAATCCTTATAGGGTTTTCAGTGGATGGTTGTTAAAAAAGAAAATTAAAAATAGGAAGAAATTAGGATTTGAGTCAAATTATATAAGATTCTGGTTTCAATCTTCAACAGAATCAACAATTTTCAATCAGGTAAACAAATGCTCTTAATTTTTTAAGCCAGTCTCAAATGAGTCTTCTAATACTTGTGACTAAATTCTTGGCTGACACAGAAACTGTGACACAGACTCTAAAGTCTGTACGTTACCTAATCTTATTGTCTATCATGATGTTAATAAATTCAGTTTCTATGGAAACTAGTTTTATTCTTTGTGGAAAGTAAGCATGCTAGAACCTTATATATGCAATAGTCACATGGTTTCCTTGAAGTATTTTCAGTTTTAAGGTTAAAAACAATCATTTAATGAGATCAAAATATTTCCTAATATCAAAAATCACAAAATTGCATGATTAATATTAAATTTCATGAGAATTATGACATTAGATTTGTTCTATGTAAGGTTAAAAAGAGATAATAAATCACACACAATATGTCTCAAATAACAGCAGCAAGTGGCTTTTTTTCTTAGCAATTCATGTTAAACTAATCGCCACCCAAATTCTAAGCTAAGAGAAACAGAAAAAAGAGTTAGATGCCACATGAAATATTACTGCTATTAACAAAACTGAAATTGGAGAATTGGTTTTTAACCATATAAAAAGTGGAGTTTCTACAAGCCCTAGAATCATATATACACACCCATCTGGGCCTCCTCCTCATGTGAAACTTATGGCTGAAACAGGAAAGAGCATGCTGTCTGTGAGTAGCTTATTCCCAAGAGAATGAGGAAAGTAAAAGAAATTGCTAAATATACTTCTTTCCTTGCCTCAAATGGTAGGGCAAAGAGTCACATTACATGAGAACAACGCCAGGAACATTATTTTAGTGCAGATCCATCCATGTGAAATAAAACATAGGAGTAATAAAGGAGGGGATCCTACATGCCAAAGCCCTAGAACATTAAGTGTAGAACTGCATTAGGGTAAAGTAGCTGTAGTGCATATAGTGCTGCATGATTTAAAGTTCAAAATAACAAGCACTATGGAGGATGGAGCAAGATGGTGGCCGAATAAGGTTCTCTAGCAAATATTTCCCGATAAACACACCAATTTCAAGAGCTATATATGCACAAAGCTACCTTCATAAGAGCTAAGGAAGCCAGTAGAAACCACAGTGCTTTGTTTTAGTATAAAAAGAAAAAACATAATGAAGAAGGCAGGAAATGAAAGTATCCCCACATCACCCCTTCCCCACTCCAAACACATGGATAGCTTGGAGAGAGATGCCCTCCACTTAGATACAAGAGAAGGAATGACATCCAGGCCTTTGAATTAATATTGGCTCCAGGCCTGCTTTAGTGAAACTGCATGCCAGGTAGAGTACCACAACATCCACAGCATTTAACCTCAGGCTAGTATCCATTGACTGAGCCTCTAGAACTGGGTTAGCCAGGTAGCTAAGGAAATGCTTCTATCACTACTCCCAACCTCAGGCATCAGAAGAGGGGAAAAAGACTCTTTGCAGTAGGCAGCAGGTCATGAAAGATAAGAAATGACTTTGTTGGGTCCAGATCTTTGGCCCAAGGGCATAAGACCCAGGACTAGGTAAAAACAGAAAGGCTCCATACCTAAGCCATAGTTTGCAGGCAAGGCCTCAAGACTTGCCATGGCATCAGGCAGAGACCTATGTGCTAGTGGGACAGACTCAAGATTTGCCCAGCATATTGCCACTCAAGTGGGTTCAGAGCACCCTGCCACAAAATTGTGCAAATCACTGAAGCCATAAGACTCAGATATAACCTTACTTAGTAACAGCTTTAGCAGTCAAGGGAGTACCTCTACCACGCATCCCTCAAACTTGGGCAGCATAGCTATTACCAGGGTACTAGTCACAGACAGAACTTCTAGATGTGCTCCAGCACCAGGTGGAGACCAACACCCAGTAGGACAGACTCAGGTTTCAGCCTGTGCCACAACCAGCTGCAGCATGAGCCTGAATGCACCTCTGAGAATGTCCAGGTACTTACAGCTGTTAAGACTCAGGAACAATCCAGCTTAGCATCACCTTTGGTGGCCAAGGAATTGAATCCAATCCTATCCCAACCTTGGGCACACAGTGTGGAACAAAACTCCATCCAACAGAAGTAAGACAAGAAGTAAGCACAGAATGTTTCCCCAGAATGCAGCACCAAGATGGTGAAAACTGACACTGGGCAGATTCTAACAGCCTCTATCACCAGGCCAGAGCACAAGAAGAGAGCCTTTTTCTATTGGGGCACTCTTTCATCGGGCATGGCTCCAATGGCAGGCAGAAATACACAGACCCAGTCTATCAGACTTCCCTTCCAGCCACCACCACCTGTATCTTGTGTAATGGTCTTGGTCATGAGTACAGCTCAGCAGTAAGCACCCCATAGTACTGTGAACCTTGCTCCTACCCTAGTGCTGCACTGGTATTAGTGGGCTGTGGGCTCAGGGTATGATATAGCATTGAGGCAATTGTGGCCACAGGACTGCCCAACCCATTCCTTTCACACATGCATACAGAGAAAGAGAGAGAGAGAGAGAGAGTAAGAGAGAGAAAAAGAGAGAAAGAGAGAGAAAGGGAAACTACTTGAGGGAGAAAAGTAAAGGGGAGCACCAAATCATGACATAGGAACCTGGAGTCAGTTCCTCCATGTTAATAGGACAGATCCAAGTTTCAACCTGCACCACAACCAGCTGCACCCCTGAAAATGTGTAGGTACTTGTAACTGTAAGATTCAAGTGCAGCCCAGATTAATCTCAGCCTTGGTAGTCAAAGAATTGCCTTCACCCACACTACTCCAACCTGGAACAGCACAATGTGGAATAAGACTCCATGCAGTAGAGGTGAGATAAGGTAGTAAGCATAAGACTTTGCTGTAAAACTCAGTGTTAGGCTGGTGAAACCTAACACTGAGCATATCCTAACAGCTCTCATCCCAAGGCCTGTGTGTGGGTGGAGACCTGGTGTTTGGGAAAGGCTCAAGTCTATTGGTCTTTTATTCTATCACCACTGGTTGGTTGCAAAAGTCTAGGGCCATGGGTTACCCTTAGCAGTAAATAGTCTACAGCAATATAGGCCTTAGTGCTGTACCATTGCTAAACTGGTCCCTTACTGGACAGTGGGCTTAGGGGGTCACACAGAATTGTAGGATTAGTGGCCACAAGTATGGAACAGGAGGCTAAGCCTGATTCCCTTTGTAGATATTTGGCCCAGAGTCTGGCAGAATCCCACAGCACTGACCACAGGCAGGATACTGTGAATGAAGCACTTGGGCCTGCCATAGCTCCATAGACAGGCTTTCAGGAATGGACTGCCCTTTTAAGTACTCCCCCAATTCAACTAAACAACACTCCAACTTCGGATTTGGGACAAACCTAGTCTTAGGTTGCCCTCTAATGCTGGAACAGTGACAACACATCAACAATGGACTCATAGCAAATCTAGACTTAAGATGCTATCTAATGCTAAAATAGTGAAAATGACTTGTGCCTCAGAGAAAATAAGCAATCTGCTTAGAATTGCTGGAAAGACAAGAATAAATGAAGACAGATTATGAAAACCAGGATAAATACCTAACCCTTTAATGCCTAGTTAACATAATACGTGAACAAGTACTAAGAACTTTCAGTGCATGTTCTGGAGACAGAAGCAAGAATATTGCAAGTTCAAGGCCAATTTGAGATACACAGTAAGTTCTAGGCCTGCTTTTGCTACATAGTGAGACCCTATCTCAAAAAGAAAAGGAAGAGAAAAGAGAGAGAGAAAAAAAAAACTTACAGGGACCCGTGATCTTACTTAACAATCAAAATAAGGCATCAGAAACCAAAAATATAGTAACCAGTAGAGATGAACTCTCAGATGCAGATTTAAAACATATTTTTAAAGGAAACTCAACAAGCTTCAAGAAAACACAGAGTCTGGGTGTCATGGTGCACACCTGTAATCCCAGCAATTTGGAAAAATGAGGCAGGAAGATTGCAAGTTTGAGGCCAGAGATAGCCTTCACAATTTAGTGAGACCCTGTCTCAAAATTTAAAAAAGGAGAGTAGGGATGGAGCTCTGTGGTGGAGCACTTGCCTAGCATGCCAAAAAGCCCTGGAATCAATTCCCATTACTGCAAAAATAAACAAACAAACAGAGAAATGACTCAATACTCTAACAAAGAAACTTAACAGAGAAATGGAAGGACATTTTTAAAAAACTAAACAAAATCTTTGTGGTGAAAAACGTGTTAAGTGAAATTTAAAATTTGATATAAGGTATCACTAGCAGAGTAGCTCAAACAGAAAGAAACAGTGAGTTCAAACTCTATTTGGAAATACAAAGTTAGAGGAGAAAAAAGAATGAAGAGGAATAAAGAAAGCTTACAGGAACTTTGGAACAGCATCAAAAGAGCAAATATTTGGGTTACTGGGATTCAAGGACTTGAGACTGACAAAAGTGTAGAAAGCGTATTCAAAGACATAATAACAGAAAGCTTCCCATAACTTAAAAAAGGATACAAATATCCAAGGACAGAAAGGTCAAGTTACCAGTCAGATTCAATTCAATCAAGTCCACTCCAAGTTATAAAATCAAGTTTTCAAAAGTAAAAGGCAAAGAGAAGATTCTCAAGGCAGCAAGAGAAAAGAAACAAAACATAAAGGTGTCCCAATTCAGTTGACAGCAAACTTCTCAGCACAAACCCTATGGGCCAGGGGAGAGTGGCTTGAAATTTTTCACAGTACTGAATGGAAAAACTGCCAATCAAAAATATTGGACCCACCAAAAGTATCCTTCAAAAATGAGAGATAAAGATATTCTCACACAACCAAAAAAAAAAAAAAATGCTTCGTGGCAATATCTCCATTAGAGCTGTCGAATAAGAAATGCTATGGGGAATTCTTTAAACTGAAAATGACATTAAAAAGTATGAAAATATCACCATGTTAAGAGAAATAAGGCAGACACAGAAAGACAAGTATCACATGATCTCATATGTGGAACTAATAGAAAATGTTGATGTCATAAAAGTTGAGAGTAGAGTGGTGGTTACCAGAGGCTGTGGAAAGTATGGGGAAGAGTTCAATCAACTAACAACAACTAAGTTATAGTTTAGATAGGTGTTGGAAGTTTTGGTATGCTATTGCATAATAAGTGAACTATAGATAATGATAATGTCCTATATATTTTTCAAAGCTAATTGAAGGATTTTGAACATTTTCACCATAAAGAAATGATAAATGAGATAAGTATGTGTAATCCGATTTAAACATTACACAATGTATACATTTATGGAAACATCACATAGTACGCATATATATGTATAATTCTATATTTGATGTACCTATTAAAAATTAATTTTATTTAAAAATTATGCTTAAAATGAAAGTTGATAAGAAAAAGTAAGAATTAATAACTTTATAAAGTTCATGGATCTAATCAAAGATCAAAGGCAAGAGAGAAGATTTAAAACAGTTGATAGCCTACTGAATATCTGATCTTTCTTACAAATAGAATCTCAACTTCTTTCAGAGAAGCAGTGTACCAAGTCCAAAAATTTTCTTTTCTAGGCTCTTTTGTAGCTAGGGATAGTTAGATTAATAAGATTTAGGTAGAAGTTCATTAGGTAAGGCTTCTACAAAAGCTATTTATTATTAATAAAAAGAGGTGGACACAGTGGTGTATGCCTTTCGTATTTTGTCTTTCCATTCTCTTGACTGTTATTTGGTCCTGTTGCCCATGGTTCTCTTCTAACTATCCAGTGTGGGAAAAGGGCAGTAGGCAAGAGGGGGATCCATCTACTGACTTCCTTGAATGTAGTATCCTCTTTGAGCTCTCTATGGCCAGACTTTTTTTTTAATAAAAAACAAAACTTCTTTTTCAAGCATGTAATTATGAGAATTATGTTGCAAATAGCTAAACACTATGCTCAGGCCAGAGAAAGATTTGCCTCAAATGAGAATTCTAAAACATCTAGCATAATTAGTAACTACTCTATTTGTAGAAGATAAACCAGTAAATAAAAAGCTACCATAGGTGAAAATGGTCGAGGAACAGAAAATATATATAGGTTTTCTAATGAAATATAAGCCAAGTGGAGAGTGATTTCAAATGAGAGAGGCATAATGGTATAGTATAATTTCTTATCCAATGGTTGCTGGAGCCAAGAGTCCCTAGTAAGCATCTCCTCCCAACTCTGTGTTTAGTAATGTCACTTTAGTACCTTAAAATCAGCTATGGAGTGTTGACATTGTGGAAATACACAATGCTGCAAATCAGGTCTTTTTTCTTTGGAGAACTGGCTATCCAATATTTACCACAATATCCCACTGCTTGGCTAAACAAAACCTAGAAAAACAGAGCAATGATGAGCCAAACAGGCATCATTATTCATTGAGAGACTTCAATTCACTAATGTGAAGAATGTATAACATAGAGCCTGACATTTAGCAGGACCTCAGTCACTGCTCAAAAAAGGAGAGTAAGGTGGAAGGGAAGAATTTTTTCTCTTAATAGCTATATCATTAAGTTCATTTTCCAAAAGAACTAAATGTAGAGAAACAAACACCTTAGGTTTTCATTTAATGATAACTGCACATCCCTGCAATGCTTTCAGCACCATCCTCCCATTGATCCTGCATGCTTTTTTGTTTGAATTGCTGTGACAGATTTTAAGGGCATTTATCACATTAGGACATATTAGAGCTTAAGAAAAAAATAGTGAATATGATTTCCAAAGATGCAATGGTCAGTGTAATGACAGTAAGCAAAAAACAGACAAACAGAAATCAAAAACAAAACAACCCTGAAAGTAATTACCACTTCTTGTTGTTGTTATTAGGTGCTAACGAGTAGGCATCGGACTCATAGTGACTCTCATAGGGTTTTCAATGGCCGACTGTTTCAGGATTGCCTTGGGAGTGGATTGCCAGGCCCTTCTCCCATTTTTGTGGTGCTGGGAATTGAACTCAGGACCTCAGAGACTGCAGCGCAGCACTCTACCAACTGAGCTAAATCCCAGCCCACTAGATGGCATTAAATTATATAAGTGAATCAGTAACTTGAGCTATCTCCCAAAAGAATTATTATTCTAGATTTTTAGATTATACCAAAAAAATCCTTTTACATTATTTTATGTACTGAAATTATTTCTGCTATATTACAAAAAGAACGTGAAATGGCACAAAATAGCAAAATGTAAAAAACAAGTAAAATAGAAATATAATATCAGGATCAAACTCAGTGTGGCAGGAAAGGCCATAAAGGAAAGTCAGGTGAAAATTGAAAAAGACATCTAAACCATGCTAAACATTTTGAACTTTTATCTTACAGACAAAAGGGATATTATCAGATGTTCTGTATTAGCAGATAGTCTGTTTGCAGATTAAACCATGGGATAGGAACAAATTTAGGGTAAAGAAGATCAATTGAATTATTCCAATGATCCAAATAAGAAATTAGGAAGTACTGAGGTAAAGCAGTGGAAGGGAATGAAATAAAATGTACTTAGTAAGTAAAATCTGTGGAAATTTACACATAGAAGGTAAGGAAAGACAAACAAAATTTGGCTGCATTTTGTTTTTCTTCAGGAAATGAATGAATAAAATTTGCAATAGAAGAAAGGAAAAAGAACCGTAAGAAAATATGTGTTCTATGTTCAATGAACAAATATATTTCATAAATAACAGTTAAAGGTAAGAATTTTATAGGGTTTCTCCATCACTAACAAAGGAAAATATGTCCTAACTAATCAGGATGTACATTTTTGACTACTTTGTAGATTATATTTCTGTGGCAATAGCAAGTACTTAAAGACATTGTCCCATAAGTTAATATGTATAAAAAAGAACATTATGAGTGACTTTTATTTTTATTCTGATGGTGTGGTAGTGATGGTGGTAGTGGTGAAGGTAGTTGAGCTGAACTGAACACTGACTATGTGGGCACTTCACGTATATCTACTAATCCATTTTTCAAAATAATCTTATAAAGGTTTTTTTTTATCATCACTCCCAATTTTCAGATGTAAAAACTCAGCACAAAAATCACACTACTAAATACCAAAAGAGAAACTGTAATCTAGTGAGAGAAAATTGCTGCTGTTACAGTTATTAGCTTATAACTAGACTAGTTGGGCTCTGGAATCACATGGCAAACATAATCAACTTCACAAAATTTCTACATTGGCCAAGGGCTTACTGTGATTACTTAGGAAATAAGGCAAAAACATACCACTGCATGATCATGTCCGAACAAAGATAAAAGCAAGGATACCATGCAACCAAAATAACCAAACATTCCCCTCCTCTAGGTGCCCTAGGTGACTTTCACTTCTCATGTAACAACTCCACTGTTGTGTTCCTCCTACCTCCTAGATAAAAAGATACCCATATTACCCCACTTTCTAACAGCATCAAATTCCCACAGATCCTACTTCTTTGAATCTTCCACAAACCCCTTAATACAAGTCTAAATCCTACAGAAAAGTGTTCTAACCCTGTCTCATTAAGATGTCCCACAACTTCATAAAGTTTGTGGCCTCCTTGGGGGATTGTTGTTGTTGTTAGGTGTCATTAAGTAGGGACCAACTCATAGCAACCCTATGAACAACAGAACAAAACACTCCCCAACACCACACCATGCCAGGCACTATGTCAGTGCTTCTCTGCCATTTATAGCATTTTTGAAGGTTGATTGTTTCTGGGTTGCTTCAGGAGTGTCCTCCCCTTTTTGCCATGCTGGGGATGGAATCCAGGGTCCCAGAGAGTACAGAGCAGCACTCTACCAACTGACCTAAATCCCAGCCCTTTCCCTTATGGTAGCAAATAATAAGATCAATGCTGTCTAGAGGTGTGCTCCTGATTGTCTTTGATTAGTGGACATTAACAATAGCTCCTTCACAGCCAAGGCATATGCTTTTAAATCCTATGCTATTTGTAAATATTCCTCATACATGAAATGTACACATTAGGAAAATTTTCAGTCTCAAAACCAATTAAAGACTTGGGAAAACTAACAAGAAAAACTTTTAAAATAATGAATTTAGTTAAAGAAAAAATTGTTGTTGTTGTTGTTGTTGTTGTTGTTGCTGTTAGGTGTCATCGAGTGGAATCCAAGTCATAGGGACTCTCACAGCGTTTTCAATAGCTGGTTGTTTCAGGATTGCTTCTGGAATGGATTGTCACATCTTCTCCTGTTTTTTTTGTGGTGCTGGGGATCGAACCGGGATCCTTAGAGATTGCAGTGTGGCACACTACCAACTAAACTAAAAAGTACTTGTAGCTAAATATTTAACTTATGTCCCTATATAATACTGATAATGAATTGGATGTTATCTGTTACATTAATTTTTTCTGTTTCATTCCACAGTAGGGTTTCATAATATTCATAACTAATTTAGAGAATAAAAATTTGATTACTAATTTAGCAAAATATAGGAAAGGATGGTTTTAGGTTCCTTATGGATTATATCATATTAAGTTCAAGTAAAATTTTTATATCCTGAATGATGGAAATTGTATTTTTAAAAAAAAACTAAAATCTATATACAATCTAATTTTTTTACTTACTTAACTCAAACATTATTTGAAAACCATGAAGAAATTTAAGTAAATTTGTTTTAAAAGGTATATTTGATCTTTTTTTCCTGTTTTCCCTTTATTGATAAATGTTGGTAGGGTAACAGAGTAATACAGCATATGCTTTTTCCCTTATACATCTATTACATCACTTTTGGTTACACTTTCATCAACTTACAAAGTTTATGGAAACTTTTGACTAATATGTAGTAAATCTTATATGCATTTATGGGTTATATTCCCTTATTTTTCCCATGAACTCAAGAAATTGCGTCATTTACATTGAAATTATCCTCTCCCTCTTTATGTCGTAACAAATTTTCTACTCCCCTTCCCACCTTCCACAACCTTGATTTCCTTAGGTAGTCCCCTCTTTCCTTTCTACTCTGCTTATATTTTCCCCTCTTAGCTAAATTTAATTTTGCATTTTCATATATCTACTTGTGTATAAGATTTTTCTTCCTTAAGTAAGATTCAGCTCCCACACATGAATGAGAACGTAAGGTATTTCTCTTTTTGAGCCTGTGTTTGGATATTTTCCAGTTCCATCTACATTTAATTTTAATGCATGGGAATTTACTCATGCAATTATCATTAATAATGACTAGTAAGTATGCATTCAGAACTTCAAGGGGAGATTTTTAAAAAAGATACTACACAGAATCATGATCATTTTATAATTTAAATGAAGAAACAAAATAAAAACTGTTACTGTTCAGGAGCTATAAAGGAAAAAACAGAAAGTAAACAATTTACACTATATTTTTAAAATGTAGAAACAAGTGCAAGAACAACAATGAGTTGACTCATATTTATTCTGGGCTAGTCCAAAGAATCCATGTTCAAAGATAACTACAAGTTGGGGTTTATCATCATAGTTTTCTTTTCTTTCTTTCTTTTTTTTTTTAAGGTAGTGCTTGGGCTTAAACCCAGGACCTGCACATGCTATGCAAGTGGTACTCTACCACTGAGCTATGTACCCCACCCCAATTTTAATTTTTTTCATTGAGTCAGGGTCCTGCTAAGTTATGCAGGCTGCCTCTGGCACCGAACCTGAAATCCTCCTGCCTCCTGAGTTGCTAGGGTTACAGGTGTGTGCCATAGTACTTGGCAATAATGTTTTGAATAAAAAGTTAGCAATACTAGATCCCCAGCTAGTTAACTAGTTTATTTATATCTATGTCTTCAAGCAAGACTTTTAAAAATAAAGAATTATTTACCTTTCACAGTCTTGATGATCCAAATTGTTGAAAATTGCCCTTTGTACTACAAAAAATGTTCAATATATGTTGGCCACATGATGAGTCAACAGAAAATAAACAAATGAATCAATAAACAAATTCCTAATAGGCTATTATTCCATATGATGTGCTTATAAGTATAATCCTCATTTTAAAAAATTATTAGGAAGATATGATAGTAGTATTATATTGGTGTATAAAATCTTTTATAGCAACCTTTCCAGAAAGTAATGCATACTGACTAAAGCAAGTAGAGCCTACTTCTGACTTTCTATTGAATCACCCTAGCTAGATTCACTACTTCTTAGTATGAATTAATTTGACCAGTAAAATTCTTTGTTTTATATGAAAATGAAATTTTATTTTTCATTCAATTTATTTTCACAGATTTTTCTCTGTTAAATACTGTGCATGGTGATTTACTGTACTGCATCATTTAATTCTCTTAAACAATTCTATAAGAAAAGTTCTTTTGCAAATAAAGAAAATAAAACTTTCCTTTAAAAAAAAATAGACCCAAATTTTAGCAGTTTGTTTTACTCCACAACTTTCACTTTCAAATCACTCCATTCCTTCATATATGCAGATTAGTGAGCTACAGCTCATCAAAGAATAAACATGACAATGTTATTATTTTTCTCTAATCAGTATATTCAACTACGTTCTGTTTAATTTCCCTTTCCTGTATCATAATGAGATCTAGACTAGTTTAAGCACAGCTACCTACAATGATGTTGATTTGACCTACAGAAAATTCATTACAGTAGGCATTTCTAGAATCCTAGGATATAAAATTTTCCTTCCCTTTTGGGTATACAGATAAACATACTTCTTATTTCCATTCAGAAGGGAGAGTCCAAATGATTGATCCTGTCCGGTGAACCCTCAGGGAAAGTGTATTATATCAGGGCTGAGATAGTAAAAAACCCATTGTGTACTCCCCAGTCTCTTTCCTTGCCCACATGTAGTAGATAGTGCAGCTATAAGATATTGGAGGCTGTACTGCTGAACCACATAGGAGATAACTGCCCTAGAGAGTTACTTTTACCCATAGTGAACCAAAAGATGTAACCTCTTTTTTAAGGCTTAAGATCTTAGACTTGCTTGCTGTTGCTACATAACTTTGCAATCATGACTAATATACTTAAAACATTTCTTTCTGCCTCACAAATGGAAATACAGGCTGTTCTCTGCCCCCATCCACCTACCCCTAATCTCCTTCTAATTATCTTTCTCTCTGCTAAAAAAACAAAACAAAACAAAACAAACAAAAAAAATGTCGGTCCTTTTTCTTGCTGAAGTAGAAGATGGCTCACCAGGGAACAGAATGCTATCAAGCTGCCTTCTTGTTAGCTAAACAACTTTGTTAAAGATTCCTCCACTTGGCTTTTAGTTGAATGAGAGGAGGAAGATTGCACATCCCTTCTCAAAGTGAAAAGGAGAAGGCTCCTGCACATCCCAGTATGAATAAGATTTATTATTCAAATTGCTTTCTTAACCCTCTCCTTATTCCTCTGTTATATTATGAAGGGTGGAGATTCTACTAAGTAGCAAGTAGTTTGTCTTCAATTAGAAAATTAGAAAACCTGGAGAGAAGTATTGGGTCCCAATTACTGGCAAGACTTTTATTTAATGATGGATACTTACTGCTTTTTTTTCCCCCACATTAGATTTTGATCTCTAAATTCCAAAACAATAGTAAAAGACCCATTCCACACTATTACCATTATTTAGTGTCTCATGTTATCCTGAGATAGCACTTGCTTAAGTTTATTTGATCCTGAAAAGTTCTCTGAACCACAATTATTTATTTCAGTGGTATATTATAAAGAACCATTCAGATTGAACCCATTCATACCAATGTATCAATGACAAAAATGTCATTCTAGCAAATTTCTATTTCATCTTTGTCATAAAATGAGTGATTCAAACTAGAAAATAAGGACAACCCTCCTGGAGTTATACCCATCTATGATCCCATAATACTGTATATTATATTCTTTTATATTATGAGCACATACTACCACACTGCTCAGTTAGAAGAAATAAACTATAATAACTTTAGCTAAGTAGGTTCGCTAAATTAGATGATCTCAGCTAATCTCTATGCTGATTCTCCATAACGTAATTTTCCTACTTTTCCATAATAATACTATGCTTTTCTGTGACATTAATGCAAATTGGAAAGTTCACTTTTTACCTTAATATTTAGAATGTAAGGAATATTTCCTTAATATGATTGGATAGAGGTATATAAGATCAAATGATTACCAAAAGGAATATCAGATTTTTATATATTAGCTGAAGAAAATTGGTTTAACTTAACATTAATAATTGATAAATATAATATCAGCAAAAATTTTGATTTCTTCAAGAATTTGTAAACTTACTGTAGAGTAGGATTTTGGCAATTGTATAAAGTAAAATTCTCCTAGCTGTGTTGAAGTAGGGTCTAATATTTTTTGGTTTTCTGAAAACAAAACATACTTATACGAATATAAAAAAGAATGACTACATTATTTGTACTTTTTTAAAACTCTTCTTCTAGAATTTAAAATTTTTCATTAGTAATATCACATATAAGAATGGTGTTGTTGTTGTTAGGTGCCATCAAGTCGGGTTCAACTCATAGTAACCCTATGTACTGCAGAGGAAACACCACCCAACACTGTGCCATGCTCAGCACTATTGTCAGTACTTCTTTCTGGTATTCGTAAGGTTTTCAATGGCTGATTGTTTTGGGGAGTGGGTTGTCAGGTCCTTCTCCCAAGCCTACAGCACTTGGTATTCCCAGGTTGTCTCCTATCGAAGTATTAACCAGGCCTGACCCTGCTTAGCTTCCAAGATTTGACAGGTTCAGACATCACAGTGATATGACTGTAGGTGATATAAAAATATATATATATATATAGAGAGAGAGAGAGAGAGTGTACAAATTTTTTCTTATTCTCCTAAAGTAAATCTATACCAAAAGAATTTTGATAGAATGACTGAATATAATACATGACCTTTTGACATAACAAAAAAGAGGTTACATTTAATCCCTCCTAAGCAACCTTCATTGTTTTTCTTCCTTAGTTTTATGCCTTGGCTAGATCTCATGAAATATGAAATATTAGAAATTAGTAAAGTTCATGGTAACAACTAAGCCTTGGTCATTCAATTGAGTTATTTTTTTCCTAAAACAAGACATCAATAAGAATTTAAAACTTTAGTTTTAATTTTTTTCCAATAAAATAACAAAGTAACAAAATCAATTGTGTAGTTTAAGGTAGGAATATTTCAGAGAAAATTAGCAAGACTAAAATTCTTAAGAAGATAACTTTCTTAATTTTTTTTAAAGTATAAAATACTTTCACTTTAAAAATGTAGAGTCTAATGTGAATAAAACTGTAAAGACAAACTTATCCTTAATGTTAAAAATTGAAATCATGAGGTATTTATTAATAAAGTTTATTATAATTGTTGTTGTTGTTGTTAGGTGCCGTAGAGTCGGTATCCGACTCCTAGCGACCCTCATAGGGTTTTCAATGGCTGACTGTTTCGGGATTGCCTTGGGAGTGGATTGCCAGGCCCTTCTCCCATTTTTGTGGTGCTGGGAATTGAACTCGGGACCTCAGATACTGTAGCACAGTGCTCTACCCACTGAGCTAAATCCCAGCCCCTTATTATAATTACTACCCAATAATTTATAAATTTCAATTCACTCAATTTTCTCTTCCTTCATACATACCTTAATTTCTTACTAGCTACAAAGCAGTATACAAGACATGACTAGGATTTAAATGCTAATTAGAAAGTTTCCACTGTACCTCTGAACATTTTCTGAGAATATACATAAAAAAGTTACACAGGACTAGCAAGGACAATGATTCATGGAGATTTTAGCAATGATGTACAGACATTTTTGAAGCTTGTCTCTAAAAGCTAATCTAATAATCAAAGTCTTAGAAAATCTATCAAACAACAATTTCAACATACAAGGTATTTACTTGTATGGCCAAGAAGTTATTCCAGGTGTGATGCACCCAAGCATGCTGAAAAAGCAACAAACTTTCTCTAATTTATTAAGTTATAATCCTGAACTTTGGATACTACAGCTCAGACATTTCTTACACATGCCAGGCAGTGAAAAGAGAGCAAGAGAGGCTGCACTATGTTCTCTTTGACCAGCCTGAAGATACAATAAAGACATAATAAGCTTTTTGCTTTGTGGCTTTTATAGTAAAGGAGAACTTATAATAGAGACATAAAGTGAGAAAGTGAGAAAAGGAGAACTTATAATAGAGACATAAAGTGAGAAAACACTGACTGAGATCACGTAAAATATCTATACACCTTGTGGACTATTATTTTGTTTTTCCAGTTAAGTCAAAATCTAAACATATCAAATTGATTAGAATATAATAATTATATAGTAACATTAAAATAGTAAATATTTGGACACTTACTGGAGAATTTATGGTCAACAAATACTATGAGATAAAACTAAAGGCTAGAATACACATATTTATATAAATATACATCTTAAAATATCCCAAAGCAAAACTCAAGCTTCTTAGTTTCAAAAAACTGACAAGTGATGAAATTTAAATCAAGCATGATATTAAATACTAACTTAAATAATAAAAAACATGTGGAGCTCACCTCTAAAAGCTAATCTAATTATCAGTTAAGAATAATCTAAGACTCACACAATATGTATGAGCGAACAGTTGCTTAAGATTGATTACCAGGAAAAATAAAAACAAGTGAGAATGGTTATAGATAATTGATTTGAAGAATCATTTCAACAAATTGCCAGTGCCCTGTTCATGTCAAAATAAGAAATTGGTTTACTGGAAAATTCTGAAGTACTAGCTATACCTTCAGTCTTCATTAAATGTAGCATATATTTATAAACCTCAATACATTTATTAATAAGTAAGTCTAATCTGATTTCTTATCAATCAACTTTTGTAATTCATAAATTTCCCTGAGTAAAATTTTATATATCAGTATATATTCTCTCAGGTATTACCAAACTTTTAAGAAGGCATGCTACAGATATGGTGAGGGATAAAATTCAAAATTTAATGTAATAATATTTTCCCTATATCTAAAGGGAAAAAACTTAAACATTTTGGAAAGCTTTTTTAAGAGACTGGAGTTATCTATTCAACCAGAACTCAAAAATGACAAGTCAAACTATCAGTGAAAATATTTAATTAATATTTATTTTGGCTAGTATTAGATATATACCATATTTATAAATAAAATCGGTTGTTTAAAAACATGAATACTTTTAGACACATCTAGATAAACCATCAAAAGCCTCCAACTTTCCTCTTTTCTTGTGACCTTTTATCCCTTCTTTTCAAATTGCCATGTGAAGTTGTTCTTAACAAATTAATCAGTTACAACTGAAAATCAATTTAGTGAAACACATATTTCTTCTGCATAAAAGTGTTTTATAATGCCCCTCCAGTATAAGTCCCATATAAAACACAAGTTTTATATTCTGTGCCAGATTAGTAAATAAAAATTTGTATGCATAAGTGTCTTGTAACTATAAATTTTGATTATTAATATATTATCTATGATTCCTACTTTCAAAATTTAAGTAAAGAAAATCATTTGAAATGTATTTAATTCATTAATGCATCATACGCTAAAATTAGCTCCCAAGTGCCTATTTGAATGTATTGCTATTGCATCCATACTACATTCTCTTACTCATTTCATAGTTCCATTAGTGCTAATTCCTCTCAGGTAAATGAATGACTATGCAAAAGAGAAAAAATCGGGCCCAGTCTTGCTAGAAGTTGCAACACAGTCCTATTATTAAAGTAGCTTCTTCACTATCTAAAATAATGTTTTGGGGTGTTGGGGGTATGTCCTTACTGTCTATCCTATCTTAGAATAAGAGAAAAGAGTATTTAAAAAATGTAGTGAAGGCCTGGTCCAAATAACTATTTGTCTAAATACCACTTGGAGCTTCTGCACTGGAGGGTTATAGGACAGCAAAACAGCTGTCTCTGATCTTTTTGTTGTTGCTGTTGCTCTTTCTTTGTGGTGCTGAAGCATGAAATATTTAAAGATCTTCCTAAAAGTACAAGCATGATTACATTTTCATGCTCTATATGTCCTTTTAGTATGATCACCAATATATACTGATAATGAGATCATAGTCACATAATTTATTTGATTTTACTCATTTAAGTCTAAACCTATGTCATCCTTTTAATCCTCAGCTTTTGAGTTGTTGGGGTGCGTGTGTCTGTACACATACAGACATGTACACACTAGCACACACATCTATATATATAATTGGTCTGCAGTTAGCAACTGTAAGAATATTAAAATCAACTATTTTCAGAACATAAAGAAAAGGAAGAAAATATACTCTTAGTCACATGTATGAAAGCTCATTGCTTAAACTATTTTTCTTAGAGTACTTATTCTATTCTTATTTTAATGAATCACTCCCAATACATTATCATGTCTAAATATTTATCAACATTGCAAATATTTCAGAATTATCAAAATCATAAGATAACTACTAGGAAAACAAAAATAATAGCATATAATTCTTATTACAATATATTACACGTACCAATAGAAAATTCATTACCATTT
>VMDO01023741.1:0-30760 GCA_007922755.1 Pedetes capensis
TGTCCTTTGCTGTACAGAAGCTTTTTGGTTTTATGTAATTCCATTTGTTGACTCTTGGTGCAGTTTCCAGGGCAATTGGGTTCTTATTAAAGAAGTACTTGCCTATGCTTGCTTGTTGGAGTGTGTTCTCTATCTTTTCTTCTAGTAGTTTTAAGGTTTCTGGTTTTATGTTGAGGTTTCTGATTGATTTTGAGCTATCAATCCAGAGCTTTTTGCTTGAGGTGAATCTTGTTGAAATTCCATGAGTTTAGACTGACCATCCAGTTGAGTCTACAGAAAATGGTGGTTTCTAATTGTGCTTTAAATTCATCGAGTTCCTTGATCATAAAATTTAGTCTTGCAATGAACCTTAGTGACAGTCTAAGAGAGAAGAATTAGGGATCCAAAAGTGTGATTTTACCTTTTGGAGCTTGCCCAGATAGTCAGGGTAGGGTCCAGACTGGAAACCAGGACGGTGTATTTTTCAACCTTAATATGGCAGCAAAATCTGGAATATTATGGATTTTATGATATGGGCTTTACTAATATGTCACATAATATTTGAGTTAAACTGTACAAAATCCTTGATTTTCTAAAAAACAAATGGAAACCAAGGCTCTAAAAGGCTATTTTAATAATGAATGCTTTCACATGTATAGAATACTCACTGACAGGGAAACCATGACAATATTACCTATAGCACTTGATGAGATCACAAATGAAAGTTCTGTACACCTAGTGTTTTGTTTTGCACATCATAAGTTCAATGAGTGTTCTGTAAAAGATTCCAGACACTCAAAATTTTCAGAAGTATATCATTCATGGAAGTCTCTATGCACCCATGGATCAAACTAGATTGTACTTTGGACAAACTTGAATTATTCCACTAATGGAAACCTGAGAAAAGCGGATTTGAATCAAGGGCTCTCTTTGAATCAAGATCCATTAAAATGTTACTTTAACAGATGAGCTATTTGTGAAATTGTGACTTTCAAAGAGATGGCTAGCCTGTATTTTGAAATGAGTAGTTCACAGTTGTGCTTGAAAAGGAAGAGATTTGTGAATTTAGGAGAAATATATTTTATAAATGATTATATTAGTAGTGGTTAAAGACACTACTGATTATTATCTAACCAATGCCAAGCATTCTACACATCATGACCCATATACAACCCATTATTCCTTCCTCAGCACTGCTTCTGTCCTTTGCTCATGTCTCAGATACGGCAATAATCTCACCCTTGTACTCTGTGTGGCCTGTGCAATACTAATGAGCAGAACTCAACCTCTATAACTTTTCTTTAACAAGTAAGGTGAACTGTTCACTGACTCATAAGGAATGTGTGGTAGATTCAGGATTAGGACTGAGATATTTTTGCTCCAAGTTCTATAGAAATAAACAAAGACTGAACAAATGAAAACAAACAAAGGCTATTTATTCAGAGTGTGCTGTAGCAAGGAAGTCAGCCACTGTCATTTGTGTTTAGGCACAAGCTCAAAGGCAAGCAAGCAGAGGAGCAGAAAAGTTTCATAATGGGAAAAGGGCAGCAGGCTGCATGTGGGTGTTGGGTGGAGGCTCTCCGCCTAGGGAAGCTGTAAACTGATGCCTAGAGGCAGAGAATTCTATGCAATTGATTAGAGATGTGGAGTTGATGTTCTTTGGTCAGTTCTACATTGAAAGCATGGATAAAAATTTGGGGGGTTGTCAATTATTAATGAAATCTTGGCTGTTTTGGGATATTGTTCCAGGGGTTATTATTTGGATGTCTGGACCCGTTGCTAGAGATAGTAGTCTGATTTCTAGAAGTCTAAATGATAGGCTGCAGGTTGGCTTCTTGGGCTCATTCTAAAAGTAATGGGTTGGCTTTCTGGGCTGGTTCCTATGGATTCTGGTTCAGAATTTTTATGGTTCATGTGGGTCATTCTTATATGTGATCTGGTTATCAGTCTGTCAATCTGTCTTCCAGATCAAGTCTCAAAAGAGCTACATATGAAATATTTTTAGCTTTGCAAGTGATACAATCTCTGCTACAATTACTCAGCTTTGACATTTTAGCACAAAACAGCCATAGACAATAGGATTTGGCTGTGTTCCAATAAAACTTTATTTTTAAAAATAAGCAGAAATAATCAGCAGGCTCAATATGTCTCTAGGCCCTAGATCACTGACCCTTCTTCTACAATAGTTTTCACATAGTCAACAAATGTGCAAATGACATCTGTTCCCTATGCTGTGCCTCATTCTCTTTTAGACTGTTTCCATGCCATGGAAGCCGCAATCATGGTGGCCTAGTTTCTGAGAAGTATCACATTCCAGAAGTATAAATCAACAAGCAAAAAATTTAAAGAATTCAATTATTTTTTCCTTTCCCCCAAAGGATATTTTATACTCTCCATTTAATAGCTGGCCTATAGCCATACCACAGTGGCATCCAATCCTGTCAGATCTTGGAAGCTAAGCAGGGTCGGGCCTTGTTAGTACTTGGATAGGAGACCGCCTGGGAATACTGGGTGCTGTAGGCTTGGGAGATAGATCTGGCAGCCCACTCCCCAAACAATCAACCATTGAAAACCTTATTGATAGCAGAGAAGCACTGACAATAATGCTGGGCATGGTACAGTGTCTGTTAGTGTTTTGTCGGTTGTGCATAGGGTTGCTATGATTTGAACCTGACTTGGGGGCACCTAACAACAACAATTTAATAGCTACAGTGATACTTCTTACCCTGTGGTTTTCCTTCTGCTTCATTCCTCCATAGCCTATATGCCAATTTCAGAACCCCTCAACTGCCAACACTCTCCTAAAAAGTCATCGTCATACACAGTGAGCCAGCACTATCTTTCCCTCAACACATCACATGCCAGGCAAGAGCAGCTTTGTCAAGTGGGCAGAGGTGCTCTGTCTTTAGCCTAGTCTCCTCATATCTGCAACATGGCTGCCATGGTTCCAGGCATCACAAGTAGAAGAGTTTCCAGAGGAAGTAGAGGCCATTTTTTTCCTCTCCCAGAAGCTTCCCATCAGACTTGCCCACATCTCTTATTGGCCCAAGTGCATCACACCTAAGTCAATACTGCTAAGGTCACTGGGACCACCATGGCTAGCTTAGATCAAGCAGGGGTCATCTGCTGAGGAGGGTGATGCATTTTGTCTTCTCTGATGCTTGTGGCCTTATGAGGGAGGGTGGATGTGAATGAGCAAATTTGAGGTTCTGTAGGAGGGATGAGAAGAAATTGATATGAAGAATCCAATCAGAAGCATCTTCAGCAAGAAACGAAGGGTCGGGAAAGAAGTGGCCATAGAGAAAAGGCAGCAGAAGAAAACAGGACCTACAAGAAACACTTCACTAGGTTAACATTCCTTGAAACAGAGAGAGTCAAGGGTCTTGCTTCTTGTGGCAGGCAGAAGGCGTGGGTTTGTGGATGGGAGCTGGCTCTGATCTTCCCGTTAACATATCACATGCCAGGCAGGAACAGGTGAGGGCAGCATTGCCAAAGTAGCGAAGCTGGTTTGACTTTCTTCTCTCCAGCTCAATTTGATTGTCTGTTTTCACTCTTCTCATAAATCCACCCTCTGTGCACTGAGAACCTTGTGCACCCTGTTGAGAGTGTTTTGAGCAGAGAAGGCCTCAGACATGGAGCTGGAAACCATGGGCATGAATTCTGTATCCACCTGTGACCTTGGCCAACTTACTTGATTGCGATGCATACTAGTCACTTTATCTGTACAGAAGGATGCTGTCTAGCTCAGGTATGTGTGAGGACTGATGAATGAAATAATCTTCCAGAAAGTACCTAGCACATAAGCACTAAGTATTTTGTTTTTCCATTGGATTAACCAAAGCTGTCTGCTCATTGTTCCCTGAACTCACTGACTAATTTTGTGAATTTTTTTATCTCTACATGTGACTTCATTCCATTTCTTCTTCCTATTCATCCCCTGTACCTGCAATGCTTTCCCTGTCTTCTCCACCTTGGATCTTATCTACTGATCCAAGTCTGACTTGACTACAGATTATTTAAGAGGCCCTTTCCTCTAATACACACTCAAGTTATCATTCTCTGAAGGAGCCATCAGGGCCTGAGGGGTGGAAGGCATCACAGATGCTTCCTCATGGAGTCAGATGGAACCTGACAAGGCAGAAGCTGTCCCAGAGATATGGACCATTGGAACAGTGGAATCAGGAGTAAATGTGCAGGACTAGGCAGAAGAGAGAAATTGTACTGGAATGGTTTGGCTGGAGTCCTTGTCCTTCCATGTGTCATTTCCCTTGAGTTTTCTCATCTTCAAAAGGGTGTCCATACCTACATCTTCCCCCCTCCCATCTTCTATGTAAATCTCAAAGAAGCAGGGATCGTATTTATTTTATTTACCATTTTATCAATTATTTTCAGCTGATAGCATATAACCTGGCACCTGGTAGGTAAAACAAATAATTGGGGAAAGATGAGTGAATATAAATAAGAGCATAGATGCAAGTGTTTGAAAGCAGAATGATATGAATGTGAAGTGTTCTGGTCTCCTCACTCCAAGAGCTTAGTGTAGGTCTCTACAGAGAGTAGGCTGGCAGCTGGTGCAGGCTGATAGGCCCCATGTCCTGTGTGGGATGGAGAGCACATTGTGAGGTTGTTTTACAAAATTAGGAATATTTTAGAGTGGGAGAATACCAGTCTCCTGTCATACCATCACCTATACACCTGGCTGTCATGTTGTCTGATGTCTAATGGCAAACAGGTAACATGTATTCCTTTAAGTGTCCCCTCCACACTCAGGGCAGCCATTGTTAGCTGATCATGATGCTTTTCCACGGAGCCTAGACATGGACTCTACAGTCTTTTAAAACCATTTTAAAAGGTAGCTAATACCAATTGCTGAGAACTGGCATTTAAATTGAGACCTATTTGCCATCTCTGCTCTTAATTCAAGGGTACTCTTTTTTCTTTGCCTGTTTGCTAATTTTCCTAAAACTCTCCATCAATAGAAACACCATAGCCTCCTGCTGATCACTTCTTTGTTCTCTTTTTTGGCCATCAGGATGTTCTTCCATCCAAATACCACCTCTCCTACAGTAAAAATCGGGCTCTCCTTATCCTTCAACCGGAACAAGTATCTCAAAGAAATATGATTTGTTTTTGCTTCTAGAAAACAAAAGAAATATCAAAGAATAAATGAATCAATCCACCTGGGTGAGATTGCCATGAAATTTATTAGAAACAAGCCCTCTCCCCCCATACAAGGGCCACACCTGGAATACCAGATTCACTTTTAAGTGCACTGCTTTCTTTCCATAATATACTGCTCTTATGTACACTTTTCATCTTTTAAAGCACTTTGCAAACATTTTCTAATTGATTTATTACCTTGGAACCAGTTCAGAATCCAGCAACAAGAGTGATTAAAAAGCTAGAAGAACTGATTTATGATGAAAGATTAAAAACCAAATATGATGTGAACCTTGACTAAACAAGGATTCATGGGCAGATTTCTTAGCCACGATAATTACCTGGCAGTATGTTACCTCCAAAGCAAGACGCAAGTTATTCTACTTGGCCATCAGCAGTTTCAAAAGGGAAAGTTTATTTATTTTGAAAAGAACAAAAACTCGGTTGGAGAGATTGGTTTTCTAGGGTTAGGAGCTGTCCCAGAAAGCTGCAGACTCAGGTTGCCAGTGGACCAAGGTCATGAGCAGGGAATAAGTCTTTTCTACTCTTGGGAAAAAAGCCCAAAGCCTCCTGTCTTCCCCTCTTCCTCTCTCCAATAGCCCACCTTTTTAGAAGACATGATTTGGAGGAATGTTTACTATCCTTGTATATCTGGAAATAAACTGAGAATCTACAACACTAAAGCTAAGAAAAATGGCAGTCTAATCTACCACGGAGAATGCTGTCTGGCAAAAGGACGGTGTCTGTTGATTACAGACATCACAATGGGCATTTATGTGATTGGCTCCTCCAGGTTTTTCATTTAACAAATTGCAGGCTTGCAGAAAATGTGCAATAATAACATGGACAAAACAGCTCATAGATTCCCTGTTTCAGAAAAAAATCCTTTTAGTGTTATTTTTGTTGATTATTTTAAGGATGCAAGTCTCAAAGATATTGTTTCTTAGCTTTATATCATTAATTTACTTTCACTACAAATGCATTAAATTATTTGTAATGCATATCATATGACTTAGCTAATACAGGGAGAAAAAGATTTTAAAGAAATACCATCACTCCTACCTGCAGCGTAATAATGAGGATAAGGGATCTCTGTCCTCAGGTGTGGCTACCATATGGCTGAATTCCTCTCATGGGTGAAGGGAAGCTGGGGGTTTAACCACCTATAGGGGTGGTGCTGCCTGGTTTTAACCACTGTGGCTCCAGTGTATATCCATAACACTAGCCCCGGAGAAGTTGAACTTAAAAATTACAGAAAAATGGAAGCTTTAAAACCCCAAGGCATAGGGTCTGCAAAAGAAATTAGTTTAAGAGAGTGAATTGGTTCAAAAGGCTGGGCAGATCCAAAAGAGACCCTGAGGGCTCCCAGGCAGAGGAGGAGGCTTGACTTACATTCTTGGCCATATGTGAAAGATTTGCTATAGGGGACTTACGGAGGACTAGAGACAGAATAGTACACAATGAATCAGGTGCGAAGACTCAACACCACAATGAGGTACAACTTTGGGGAGTCTCATTCTCACTGCATTCAGTGTGCACTGTGGCCCACGAGCTGAGGGATGCAGAAGCACAGAGGAGGTCTTCACAGAGAGTTATAGGGGTACAGAAGAGGAGATCTGCACTATTCAGAAGAGTTCACAAAGAGTTTCTGAGGTGATGACATTTAAGCTAATGCATCATGCTGTGGAATTCTTTAGAAGTTGGAATGGGGCATTTTTAAGACAAAGGAAAGAACAGTAAATGTAAAGGTGCCTGGGAGAACGTGGTTGTCCTGGGCATGACCTGTGAAATGACGGTTGGGTATAAAAGTAGGAGTGGCAGGGAGCTGGTCCCTGATCCATGCAGAGCCATGAAGGGCATATTGGAGAAAGGGCCTCATTCTGCAGGTGGAGGGAAGCCATTGTAGAACTGCATAGCAGGGTCCTTGATCAGATAATGATTTGGAAATATCACAGTGTCAGTGGTGTGGAGGATGGGGGCAGGGGCAGGTTAACACCAGTGGCAGGAGTCTAGTTAGGAGGCTATTGAAATAATCTGGGCAGGAAGAAATGAAGATCTGAATCCTCAGTGAAGCCACTGTATAGGGGATGGAGAAGGGGCAGGGCCAATTCTGCCCAGGTGTTTCCTTCACATTCTCACATATGTCTTCTTCCAAACAAATCAGCATGCCTGTCCTTCACATTTATGCTGTAGAGATCTCTACTGAGTGGCACTTGGAACTATGTAGAAATGATTTATTTTTAACTTGTTTGGGCACTGAGATTGACAAATATCTAGAACAAGAGAACCTGGCACATGCTTAATCAGCTGGCAAAATGACTCTGGCTTATAAATGTGGAATCCAGCTCATAACTCCTTGTCACATTATTTTCTCTCATTAATGTCTTGGTGTGTTTTCATTCATTTTTACATAAAATACGTACTTTTATGCATATGCATGTATTTAACAGCTAAGAATATACTGCAAAAACAAATTTGCATTCTATTTTTCCCTTTTAGCTTTCTACTACAAATATTTTCTAATCCACAAAAAATTCTTAGTAAACATAATTTTGAATGATTGCATAGTTTCTTTTGTATTGCTGCATTATAACTGGCTTAATCCCAGATATTTAAGTTATTTATAGCTTTTAGCTATTATAAATAATATTATAATGCACATTTTTACAAGAACACTTTAGCAGATTTTAGAATAATAACCTCAAAGTGAAAACAGCCCAGATAACTATCCACAGAAGAATAAATTGCTACACATTCGTAATGGAATACTACTACTTTGTACTACTAGTACAAAGTACTACTAAGTACAAAGTACTTAGTACTACTAGTACAAAGTAGTACTACTACTTTGTAATACTAGTACTTTGTACTACTTAGTACAAAGGAAGAAAGTACTGATATACAAATTGCAAATGCATCACAGAAACATTATATTGAATGAATGATACCAATACAAAAGAGGACATACTGTATGATTTCATTTACAAGTAGTTCTAGAATGGACTAACCAGAACTGTGGTAGTAGACATCAGAACAGTGGTTGCTTCTTGGACATGTGACTGCCTGGAGAGGGACACAATGGAACTTTCTGGAATGATGAAGCTGGTTTATGCCTTGATGGGTATGGTGTTGACATTGAAATATACATTTTGTCACAGTTCATCAAACTATATGTTTAAAATTCATCAGCTTTATCATATGTAAATTACACTTTAATTTTTTTTGTTGTTGTACTGGGGATTAAACCCACAGTCTTGCATACACTTAAGTGAGTGCTCTACCACTGAAATCTGTCCCCAGGCTTTTTAAATTTTTATTTTGCTATGTAGCCCAGGCAGGCCTTGAACTTGCACTCTTAGTGCCTCAGCCTCTGAAATAGCTAGGATGACAGGTGTGTGCCATCTCACTTGGCTGAAAACTCAACTTTTTAAAAAAAACATTTTAAACAAACACTTGCTCTTTTTCTGGGTTGATGAATTTGATGCAAGTTTAGAGTAGTATGGAAAGGTTATATGGAGCATGTCACAAATCTCATAGGTTGAGAATCATATTTAGTCATTGAATCTAATATTGTAGGGAATGAGACACAAAAAATTATAGCAAGTCTCAAGTATTGGCCTCCCACAGTCTCCTGAGTTTATAGGTCTCCCACAGGACATCTAGTATATAAGATTTCTGGGCAATGCTATAAAAGAAACTCTACAGTCTATTCTGGAAAAAAAAACAGGTACTTCAATAAATAAGTGGAGGAACAAGGATGTAAGAAATATAAAAACTTTTAGAAGGTCAACAAAGCCAGAGGAGATAAAACTCAACAGTACAGGGACAGATAGAAATGGGATGGAGTTTTCTGTGTTTTAGATAGAAAATCAAAAGGCTCTGTTTGAGCTTATACCTGGAGTTTGAGTAGGACCTCACAGTAATGTAATTTACTAACCAGATAGGAATCCAATTTCATTCGCATAAAAGCAAGTGATGGATAACTTCTTTTGGCTTTGCACCATGAAGAGAAATGTTACACCATCAAGGGAACTTATGATTTGGTGAAAAATGTTCTGTCTTGTTCTGGGTGGTAGTTGTATGAGAGTATGCAATTGTCAAAACTCATAAAACCGAACACCCACAGATCAGTGTATTTTATTAGTATCAGTACCTTGATAAAAAAATCATAAAACTCATGAGAAAGAAAAGAAGAAGAACTATTATTCTTCTATTTGGCATTGTCCCAATGACAAATTAACATCCACTGGAGAGCGGGGCAGATTACTTCTGGAATTGTCAGGACCCAGATCTACTGTTTGGAGAAGTGGCCAAATTCATTTAGCACATACTGGGGGCCCACACAAGCTCTGAACAGCAGATTAACTAGCCAGAGCACAGATACCATCATGTCTTTGGTTTCTCTGACCAGGGACAAAGCCAAGATAAGTCCCTTTGTGAACTTGGAACCCAGCAGGGGATAACAGCTAGGTTTCATTTTCTCTCATCTGTGGACCACACAGGGAGCCTTGGGTAAGTGAGGATACCAAGACCCCATCCTCACTCAAAGGGGAGGCACGGCATTGAATCATGATGTCTGTCAAGGGGGTGGTAGAGGGAATGGGAGGCTTGTAAGCCAAATATTCACTATCCACTCCTGGTGCAAGTGTTTTCATCAAGGAAGACAGGGACTAGGTTGCCAAGACTACCAGAATTTTTCTCCAGTGGTGAGAGCAGTCGGTAGGGTGGTCCAAGAAATGTTTAGGCATTCTGGACCAGAGGTCACATTCCATTTCTTCTAGAAGTTCTCAGGGGTGAAGCTGGCTTGAGAGAGTCAAACTGATAGATTGACTGAGGCATCAGTCTGAGGAGCTGGGCAGAAGTATGAACCAGGTCCATGAAAAGATGATTGAGGCAGATAAAATAGGGGCAGAGGCAGTGAGTCCTGGCTAGTCTAGCGGGTGGCTCTGGGCCCCTCAACTGGATGCTTTGTGAGTGGTACTTGTTTGGGTTATATTCCCCTATTTCTCCAATATACTCATGAAGTTATGCTGTTTACATTGAGATTGACCTCTCCCCCTTCATTCCTCCTCATTGACTCTCCTCCCTATCCCATCTTCTCCAATCGTCACTTCCCTCTGCTAGATGTCTCCCTCCTTTCTACTCCTTATATTGTCTCTTCTACACTAAGTTTAATTGTGCATTTTTTTGGCATATCAACTTATGTATAGGATTCAGCACCCATATATGAGTGAGAACATACAGTATTTTTCTTTTTGGGCTTGTGTCGGGGTATGCAACTGGTTTGCACCACAGGTAGAAAGCCACAAATTGATAAGCTCTAGCATTTTAACTGCCTTTCCTTCCTTTACAGCAGGTCTGGTTTCAGGACCTGCAGTCTGGCAGTCAGATGTTCTACACTTCTAACCCCTCCTCCACATTTCCTCTGCCACCCTTTCATGTCTCTAAACCCTTCTTCTCGGATAGCCACTATGGCGACACATTGTCACAGTTTGCCTGAGACCGGAGTTGCCTGGAAATGAGGGGTTTTCTGGAATGTGTGACATTCATGCTAAAACTCGGAGAGTTCTGGGCAAAACAGGGCCATTAGTCACCTTAGTCCCCACAATTCTGACTTCAGTCATGGTTGACTAATTTTGTCTGGTTTTGGATTTTGTTTAATGGAGTCAGACACTATGTGGCTTTTTGAAACTATTATCTCAAGCATCTGCTTAAACATATCTGATCAAGTCTGAGCTCAAGTTGGGAACATCCAGGGCGAGATTTCCAGCCCTGTCACCTTCACATTGTGTAACCTGGACTTGAACCAGGAGTTAATTCACATGAAATAAATGATGATGAAAATTCAGATACTGGGTTCAACCTGTGCAATGACAGGAAGCGCTCCATAAGAAAACTCAAGTAAGAGGGGGTGGGGGATGCTTCCATGAGAGATGAGGTTTGTTTTGAGTAAGGACCACATAAGCAAAAAGTAAGGAGCTACAAACTCTATGTCTGTCTAGGATTCTAGTGCAATGTATATGCATGTAGGTTCAGGGTGCTTTCATGATATGTGAATAAAATGTATTAGGATAGTTTTGGGGAATAATTAGAATAATTAGAACCATGGACTTGGAAGGCTACTTTCTCACAGCAGTTTGCTCTAATACAAACAAAAGAATCAATACTATTTATGAAATTCAATCTCATTCAAATTGCTATATTTAGTTAGCATTTATACATTACCAAGGATGATGGCAATTACTTATTTGTCCATATAATGGTCAAGTTGCAACCAGACAATATAGAAGCAAAATTAAAGTTTTTTTGTTATTTAGTCAATTTTCAATTGCACTAATTTTTCTTTGATTGGATTAAAGAAGGCTCTAGACATTAGCTTTTATTAAAACAAGTTTTAAGTTATATGATTTATTACATAAATTTTTTATCCTCAATCAACACTTTCTCTTATATGTGAGATTTCAAGCCCATTCATTCATTTCATACAAGAAACATTTATTAAACATACACATAACACCATTTCTGTGTGAGTTCAGCCCTATTCATGCATACAGCAATAGTTTTTTTCTCTGAAGAGTATTCCACTGTATGAATATGCAATTTGTGTATTCTGTTGAAAGACATTTGAGCTCAAATACCTTCTGATGTGGATAATACAGGAAGTAACTTATTATGTATGTGTATTTTAGTACTGTCTTCCTTTATATATGTTGACTGGGCTACAAAGTTCACCTGTCTTTATTGTAACTCCTCAAATTCTTAGGATTAGGAAGAGGAGTAAATTATAAGGATTTTGTCTTAGTCTATTTGGGCTACTCTAAAAAAATGCCATAAACTGAGTAGCTTATAAGTAATAGACATTTATTTCTTATAGGCTGGGATGCTAGAAAGCCCAAAATGAGCCAGGACAGATGGATTTTGGTGAAGGCCCTTTTTGAGATTGCAGACAACCAACTTGCTATATTCTTGCATGGTGGAAGGGATGGAAGAGCTCCCTTGGGCTTATTTTTCAAGGGCCCTAATATTATTCATGAAGGCTCCACTCCTATAACCTAAACACCTCCCAAATGTCCTATTCCCAAATATCATTACATTGGGGTTAGAATTTCAGCTTATGAGTTTCGGGGGGACACAAATGTTCAGACAGTAGCCCACATCTGTAATTGAATAGGGCTGGTGATTACTTTATTCCCTTAAGATATTATAGAGATGGTGTCAAAGACTGTTTGAAGAGCTTAATCATTTGATTTTCATGATGACTGTATGTGGTATCATCATGCCCCATTTAAGAGATGAGAAAATGAAGAGATGGAGGGGTGAAGTGGCTAGTATATGCCAAAGGCAACTTTTAAACTAGACAAGAGTGAGTTTTCTCAACCACTTCACTCAATGCCTGTCATAGAAATAAGCAAAATATTGTCAAGAGGGGATTCAAACTTAAGCCTCTCTGGTATAATACTGAAATCTGTGTGGCCACTGTAAATTTAGAAATTCAGTGCTGTCCTGCCTTCTCCCAGGTTATGTATGATTGTAGACCCTAAGTGGTCCATACAAATCAGGAACTGAAAATATTCTTTTGTCCAGCCATTCTATGGTTTCTAACCGAAAATCTCCCACTCTTTGTTCCCAGATTTTGATGGCTCTGATTTTCCACAAAGTAATCTAGGTTTTAAACATTATTATTGTCGGAGAGCTAAGGTAGTTATTGAGCATGTTCTGTGTTACATACAGCTGAAAATGAAGATCCCAATCTTCTTAACAGAGTGAAAATTACTGTTTCCCATTCTGTGCCTCTGAAAACATGAGGCCTTGGTCAGCTCAGACAGGAGGAAAGTTTCATCCACTAGTTTCTAATGTTTGAGGTGCAAACAGAAAGGACCTGGCAGTGTTTGGTGGGATTGAGTTAATCAGTACCATCTTTAACTGAATTGTTTTCCACATAAACCAAAGACTAAAGGTGAAGTGGGCAGGTAACTCAACTGCTTTATTTCAGGGGAAAATCATTCCTGGTCTAGGGCATTTGATTCAGAATTTTTTTTTCCCAGTACTGGGGGTTGAACCCAGGGCCTCACGCTTGCATGCTCTGCAAGTGCTGGACCACTGAGCTGCACCTCCAGCCCATTTTTTTTAAATTTTTTGAGACAGGGTCTTGCTAAGTTATGCAGACTGCCTCTGGTCTCGAACTTGCGATCCTCCTGCCTCTGCCCCCTGAGCCGCTGTGATTATAGGCATGCACCACTGCACCCGGCTTTGATTCAGATTTCAGTTTGATTTTGCCATATTCCTGGGTCACTCCTGCTTGAGCAGAGATTAATTTCTATCCTGGTCGACTTATGCAGGGAAACTACTCTGTTAATTTTTAAAGCAGAAGATGATCTGTGGATAGTTGAAGATTAATAGAATATAGGGCCTTGATGAATCCTGGATGGCCAATTAAAATCAATATTCATCTCAAAAATCTCTGAGTTCACACTTGCTGGTCTGAGTCCTTTCTGACTAGCTTTCTCTTTCTTCTAATCTTTCCTTCTTCTTCTCTGTTGGTCTTCTTCCTAGCACATTCTCCCTTCAACTTCTTTCACACTTCTTCCTCTCACTTACATTCACTAATTGGCCACAATATACAGTGGAAACATCAAACTCTACATTTTAAGAGGGCCTCCTGGAGTTTACAGATGAGGAAATCAAGGCGTATGGCTGAGGAAAGAAATGGAGGGTAAAAGGATGATGGACATGATCAGTGTACAATATTAGCATGTAAGGAAATTTCACAGTGAAATCCATTAATTTGTACAATTAATAAGTGTTAATAAAATAAATTAAAAATAAAGTTCTCCTTTCTTGTGCTTTCCTTAGACCTCTTCCCAGTCCCTCATAGTATTTGGTTTTAATTTAAAAGCAGATGAGTGAGACATTTCATATGTCCAAAGGGGAAAAGAAAGATCTCCAAAAATCCTAAATGGGTCACAGATACTCACAAGAGAGAAAAAAATGGTTCTGTGCTCTGATTGTGCTGCTGCAATTACTATTGTTTCTTGTGACTTTTTTGCCCGTCTTTTCCTACAGGAAATACCAAATCCACTTCATTCTGCACTTCCTTACCTTGCTACCACCTCATCTTAAAAAACAATGGTTCTGATTTAACGTTGAGGTTTCCGATCCATTTTGAGTTGACTCTCGTACAGATTGAGAGATATGAGTCTATTTTCAGTCTTCTGCATGTGGATATTCAGTTTTCCCAGCACCCTTTGTTGAAGAGACAATCTTTTCTCCATTGGATGTCTTTAGCCCCTTTGCCAAAAATCAGGTCGCTGTAGTTGTGTGAGTGTATCTCTGGGTCTTCTTTTCCTTTCCTCTCCTATCCCTTCCCTTCCCTCCTCTTCTCTTCTCCTCTTCTCTTTTCTCTTTCCTTTCCTCTCTTTTTCATTTTTGTTAGTTCTGATTTATATTTTGTCTTTCCCTCCCCCTTTTCCTTCTCTCTCCTTCTATCTTCTTTCTTTCCTTCATTCCTTCCTCCAGCTCTATTGCGGTATAATTGATGAATAAAAATTATATATATTTGTGGTGCACAATGTAGTGCTTTGATATACATATACATTGTGAAATGATTACCATAGTCAAGCTAATGAACACATCCATCACCTCACAGTTATTTTTTTGGTGGTGAGAACCTTTAAGATCTATTCTTAGCAGTTTTCAGATATAAAATGTGTTATCACTAACTATAGTCACAACACTCTATCAACATTTCCTTAATCCAGAAAAACTGCCTGCTGGATACATGCCAAGCATAGCCAGAATGGGCAAGAGTGAAACTTGTTCTTTGTTGAAGGATGGGACTTTACAGTTCATGAGATGTCTATGAGGTCCATGGAGATTCACTCACAGTATTGGCATTACAAACTACACCCAGATGTTTTTCCATTTCAAAGGTGAAGTATTGTAGGCAGCACAGGGGGTCAGAGCACAGACTTTGATGGCCAATAGACCTCTGCTTGGATCTTACCTTCCCCCTACCTTGCAATGGGTCTTTGAATAGATAATTTATGTAAATCAGCTGAGCCTCCATTTCTTAATGTGCAATTTAGGAATATAATGGCCTGTAACTCAGGCTTGGGCAAGGACTAAAAGATAAAATATATCCAAAGAGTTCAGCATGGTACCTGGAAGATGAAAGCAGTCAACAAATGATAGGACCATCAGTTACCCTGTTATGATTTGTTCCTATATTCAAGGTCAATTTTTGCATTTTTGATGAATAATAGAAAGTGAAAATTAAAGTGAGATCTGTAGGATGATCCCTTGCATATATATCTGTAGAAGCTAAGCATGTTGTTGTTGTTAGGTGCTGCCTAGTCAGGTCTCACTCTTAGCAACACTATGTACAACAGAATGAAACACTACCAGACACTGTGCCATGCCTGGCCCTATTGTCAGAGTGTCTCTGCTATTTACAGCGTTTTCAATGCTGGATTGTTTCAGGATTGGGCTGCTGGGTCCTTCTCCCAAGCCTACAGCACCTGGTGTCCCCAGGTGGTCTCTCATCCAGGTATTAAACAGGCCTGAACCTGCTTAGCTTCCAAGATCTGCCAAGATGGGATGCTAGGCTGGTATGGCTGTAGGCAAGTTAAGCATCCTTGAGTTTAAATGAAAGAATTGTTGTTGTTGTTGTTAGGTGCTGTCAAGTCGGTATTCGACTCATAGCGACCCTCTGTACAACAGAGGAAACACTATTGTCAGTGCTTCTCTGCTGTTCATAGGGTTCTCAATGGCAGATTGATTTTTGGGAGGGGGTTGCCAGGTCCTTCTCCCAAGCCTACAGCTTCTGGTGCTCCCAGGCGGTCTCCCATCCAGGTACTAACCAGGCCAGACCGTGCTTAGCTTCCAAGATCTGACAGGATCGGATGCCACAGGGCTACAGCTGCAGGCCAAATGAAAGAATAGGAGCCTGAATTAGTAGAACGTGAAGGGAGCCAGGAGATCAAGCTTGAGAGCTTTCCAGTAGACATATTTAGAGCAAAGTCCTGAACGCTTCACACTCTGAGGCTTTTAGGTTCACGAAGCTGGATGGTGCCTGATGCTGCACTGCACTTCCTGGATAACAGCCTGTTTCTGGAAGCTGCATAATTGAGCTTCCTGGGTCCATGCAGGCAGGTGGCTGCCCTTGGGCCTTGAGACTGGCCTGGAGCTGTCACGTGCACTTACTCTGACTGACGGACGTGACCTTTCCACACCTGAGGCTGTTCTCTGTGAGGCAAACACAGATGTATCAGATGCAAGAGAGAAGTCCTTTGCTGTGGAGAACAATTTAGGGTGCCTTCCCTGCTCATAAACAGTCATTTCCTCCAAAAGTGATGCATTAATAGCCTGGCTGGTCCCTCTGTGCTGTTCTTTCAGCAGAACAGCAGCAGGTCTGAATCACCTTGTGGAAGAACACTGTGGCAGTTTGCTAATTATTTTTATGATGCCAGGTCAGCAATAAAGGTGGCCTTCCTGCTTCTTTCTCCCTCCAGAGCTATGTGGCCTATAACTCAGGCTTGGGCAAGGACTAAAAGATAAAATGCATCCAAAGAGTTCAGCATGGTACCTGGAAGGTGAAAGCAGTCAACAAATGATAGGACCATCAGTTACCCTGTTTGTCTTGCCTTGTTCCTACATTCAAGGTCAATTTTTGCGTTTTTGATGAATAATTGAAAATGAAAATTAAAGTGAGATCTGTAGGATGATCCCTTGCATACATATCTGTACAAGCTAAGCGTGTTGTTGTTGTTAGGTGTTGTTGTTAGGAGAGACCATTTCTCAAACCTTGAGTGTCCAACCTGCCAGGAGAGGAGGTTTGGAACCCTCTGGCTGAGTTGCTTTGCACCCCTTTCCTTTGCAGTTTCCCTGTCTGACCCTAAGTTTTTGGAAGGTATATTATTTTCCTGGGGTTGCCGTAACATAGTACTATAAATTGTTGTTGTTTTTGTTAGGTGCTGTAGAGTCAGTGTCTGACTCATAGCGACCCTATGTACAACAGATGAAACACTGTTGTCAGTGCTTCTGTGCTATTCATAAAGTTTTCAATGGCGGATTGACTTTTGGGAATGGGTTGCCAGATTCTTCTCCTTACTATAAATTAGGTGGCTTAAAACAACAGAAATGCATTCTTTCACAGTGTGGAGGCTGGAAGACCCAAATCAACATGGTGGCAAGGTCCTGTCTCTCTGAAGGCTGTAGGGAGCGATCTGTTCCATTCCTTTTCCCTAGCTTCTGATGTTGCCAGACAGCCTCAGCAGCCCTTGGCTTGCAACATCAGCACTCCGATTTCTACCTCAATTATCACATGGCCTTCTCTTTCTACATATCTGTCTGTATCTGTTCTAATAAGAATACCAGCTGTATTGGATTAAGGGCCCACCTTACACTAGTTTGACCTTACCTTAACTAATTGCATCTGCAATGACCTTATTTCCAAATAAGGTCATATTAAAAGGTATGAGGGTCTGCAGCTGTGGCTCTGTGGCATCTGATTCCATCAGATCTCTGAAGCTAAGTAGGATTGGGGCTGGTTAGTACTTGGACCGGAGACTGCTTGGGAACACCAGATATTGTAGGCTTGAGAGAAGGAGCCGGCAACCCACTCCCCAAAATCAATCCTCCATTGAAAACCCTATGAATAGCAGAGAAGCACTGACAATAGTGCTTCACCTGTTGTACACAGGGTCAGTAGGAGTCGGACATGGACTGGACAGCACCTAACAACAACAGCAACAAAAGGTATGGGGGGATTTCAATATGTCTTTTGGGGGACATAGTAGAAATGATAACAGAATGCATTGAAGGGTACCGCATTTGTGAAAGCTTGAGTCATCCTTCCTAATTATTCACCAGGCCTGAGACTGGTTAGGAGCTGCTTCCAGTGTGTGCTTTATAGGTAGGAAGAGGGGGGCTCAGCTCTGCACTTACACTACATATGCGCATGTGTTTATGAGCACACCCTCTGTGAACTACACCCTCTGTGAACTACATTTGTTTGAGTAAAGACAATATTTTTAGCATTCTAATATGGTGGTAGTGTACTAACCAGGAAGGAAAAAGAAACCAGGCACTGTATGCACCCCTGTAATCCCAGTGACTTGGAAGAGTGAGGCAGAAGGATTGTGAGTTTGAGAAAGAGGCAGCCTATACGATGTAGTGAGACCCTGTCTCAAAATAAAAACAATAAACAATAAACAATAAAAAGGAGGCCAGAGGTTTGGTTCAGTGATAGAACATTTGCTTAGTATTTGCAGGGCCCTGGGCCCAACCCTACCCCCCAATACTAGAAAGAGGAGAGAGAGAGAGAGAGAGAGAGAGAGAGAGAGAGAGAGAGAGAGAGAGGAAGAAGAAGGAGGAGGAGGAGGAGGAGGAAGAAGAGGAGGAGGAGGAGGAGGGTAGTAGTAGTTTAAAAAGACATAAAAACATTCTGGGCATGGTGGCACATACCTGCAATCCCAGTACTTGGGAAGTGGAGGCAGAAGGATGTAAATTTCTCAGGCCACACTGGGCTACATAGTGGATTGAAGGCCAGGGCTTCAGAGTTAGCCTGGGCTATACAGTAAGACCCTATCTCAAACAAACAAACAAACATAAAATCAAAAAATAAGAAAACAAACCAAAACCAAAATATAAAAAAAAAATGAAAAGCAAAAAAAGAAAGAAAAGAAAGAAAAGAGAAACAATAAAAAAAGAAAAAAATAGAAGACTTCCATGTTCCTGTCTCTTTGCTAAGCCAAGGCTCCTATTTGGGGGATTCCTTTACTCTTGAGGCTCCTCTTCTGCAACAAAGCTCATGTTTCTAGCCTGGAGGAAAAAAAATTACATGGTCATATTAAAAGTACCATTGGAAAGTTAAAACCCTAGGATTAGTCATTTCAGAAAAACCTGAACTCTTTTAACTAAACGGCGCAGCTTTGAAATTTAATGGAGACTTCGGGAGATATACTACTGTGCAAAATACTCTATTCCTTCTAGTTATTTCATGAAGAGAGAACCATTTCGCTGTGAGTTTCATCTGAAGTGGCCCAAATGCTATGCTAATTTTATAAATTCTGCTGTCCATGTCTTGCCCTATTTTCCTCCCAATTTCTAATCCTATGAAGGAACAACCATCTCTGGGGTTCAGGTTGAGGGAATTCTGTGCAGAAAACACCCTACTTAAACAAGCGTTCTCCTGTATTGAGAATCTTTTTTCTTTCCTTATAGTGCAAGTGCAAAAAAATATTTGGTGTAGTAGAAAGAAATGTGGATTTGAAATCAGCTGTGTGGATCTGGACCTCAATGGGACAATGAAGCATTTTGCTCTTATGATTTCTGAGGTTTCTTCCAAATTCAGCCTTCTAGGAGTATATAGTTTGCCATGACTTTTATAAATTGCTTTGAAATGTTGATCAGGGAGTTAACCATGCTTTGAGGGGACCGTCTGTGACTCGGCGTTCTGCTCAGATCTGCTGACAAAAATCTTCTGTTGCATAAAGGATTTCTCTGGTGTTTGACCTCCACGTTCTTCAGGTCTGTCAGTATGTGTAGCTCAGCAGTGACCTTGCGAAGTGGAACAGACACTTTGCATTTCTTTCTGCCAGAATTCATACTCTCCAAACACTGTCCCGAAGATTATTGATGAGAGGTACGGCCCAATGTGATCCCTAATATTTGTGTAGCTCTTTATACTTTTCACAAAGAATTCATGAACATTCATTTATTTAATTCCCATGATAGTCTGGAGGCATGCTTGACCGGGCATTATTATTCTCATTTGAAGAATGAGGAAATCAAGGCATATGGAGGCTATGTCACCTTTCCAAGGTCACAGAGTAAACTGGTGGTAGAGGGAGGAGTGGAATACACATTTTCTAGCTTATAGTTCAAGTTTCCTTCTACTACATTACATTTTTTTTTTTTTGATAGTGGGAGTTGAATCCAGGGCCTTGCGCTTGCATGCTCTGCAAATGCTGGACCACTGAGCTGCACCCTTAGCCCATTCTTTTTTTTTTTTTTAACTGTTTTTTTTGAGACAGGGTCTCGCTAAGTTATGCAGACTGCCTCTGGTCTCGAACTTGCGATCCTCCTGCCTCGGCCTCCTGAGCCACTAGGATTACAGGCGCGTGCCACGGTGCCTGGCTACTACATTACATTTGAATTGGACTACTAGATGAAGAAAGAAGAAATTAACAAACACCTGGTATGTGCCAGGAAGTACACTAGATGGGATTTAAGTCAACATGTGTTTGATTCAAGGACTGAATTCTTTCTGCATCATGGTACTTCCCCCTTGATGTCTGGAAGTAAAATGTCAGCTGCAAATCCCACTGTAGGTCGTTGTTGTTGGGTGCCATGGAGTCAGATCCGACCCACAGTGACTCAATATACAACAGAACTAAACACTCCCTGACTCTGTGCCAGACACATGGTCTTTTTTATGCTTAAGCCTATTGTTGTAGCTATTGTGTCAATCCATCTAGTTGAGGGTCTTCCTTTTTTTCATTGACCTGCCACTCTCCCAAGCATGATGTCTTTCTCTTGGGATTGGTCCCTCCTGACAACATGTCCAAAATATATAAGACACAGTCTGGCCATCCTTGCTTCCAAATAGCACTCTGGTTGCACTTCTAGGACAAATCTGTCGTTCTTTTGGCAGTCTATGGTATATTCAATATTCGTCTCCAGTATCATAATTCAAAAGCATTAATTCTTTTCCTGTATCCCTTATTCAATATCCAGCTTTCACAACCATATGATATGACTGAAAATACCATGGCATGAGTCAGGTGCACCTTTGTCTTCAATGTGACATTTTTACTTTTCAACACTTTAGAGAGGTCTTTTGCCACAGCTTTTCCCAATGCAGTGCGTCTTTTGATTTCTTGATTGCTGCTTCTGTGGGTGTTGATTGTAGAACCAAGTAAAGAAAAATCTTGGACAACCTCAATCTTTTCTCCGTTTATCATGAAGTTGTGTACTGAGTCCACCAATTTTTTTGGTTTCATTGGGCAATTCAAATACAATTTTGAGGGGCTAGTGCATTTAGGGAGGAACATAGCCCTGGATGGGATTGTCTTGTCTCTTCCAGGGAGAAGGGGCTTGGTGTGCAAGAGCTGTTCTTCCACCTGCTAATTCTGGTTTCTGGATAATATACCCTATCTTCCCTTCTCGCTTGATCACCCATGGTTCTGAGGCTTCAGGGAGATGATCTCTGTAAAATGCCAGAACCAGTGCCTGGGTCTTTCCTACTGTTGCTCCAGACAAGAAGCTCATATTTCTTTTTACCTCTCCTTTGAGTTAATGACTTCATCTTTTGTTGTTATTTATTGTTGTTTTTTTGAGACAGGATGCTACTATGTAGCTCTGGCTGGCCTCCCACTCACAATCCTTTTGTGTCAGCCTCCCAAGTGCTGGGATTAAAGGTGCAGATATAAGTGAAATCCCAGAGTATTGAAAGAGTACCCATTATTTTGCATTCCCCAGGATAGGTATCTTGGAATTTTCTCGTTTTATTCAAAAGAGAATCTATATATTAAAATGTTATTAAATATGTGGTGAGTGTACAGCCATACCACCATGGCATCCAATCTCATCTGATCTTGGATGCTAGGCATGATTGGTCCTGGTTAGTACTTGAATAGGAGCCCTCCTGGGAATACTGGGTGCTGTAGGCTTGGGAGAAAGACCCAGCAGCCCACTGCTGAAATAATTTGCCATTGAAAACCCTGTGAGTAGCAGAGAAGCACTGACTTAGTGCTGGGCATAGCTCAGAGTTGGGTAGTGTTTTTTTGTTGTCCATAGGGTGGCTATGAGTCAGACTCAATAGTACCTGACAACAACAACAACAACAACAACAACAACAACAACAACATGCACTTAGAATTCTTGAGTTCTATGTGCAAATACCTGATAGGTGATAGGAAGTTGATTAACCTTAACATGTCCAGTTGTCTATTTGTCCAAATAATGCAGTGAAAGGAAAAGGGTATTTTAGCTGTACAGACTGGGGTTCGAATCCAGACTCTATCAGCCATACATATCAGTGAGATGATTTGTGAAGAATTTTAGGTAGACCCTCAAAAATAGAAGTTTGACATTATCACTAGCTGTTATGTGGGTGTGTACTATGAGATGATATCAACTCATTAGGAATAAGAAATAATTAGTAAAATGTCATTTGGTATTTGGGGGATGTTAATAAATTTTATGATCAAACACTGCAATCTTGCTTTCCATAAAATTATATGATGCTAGGCAGAGATTCTTTTTGAGAGTGTGTGAATAGGTTTTAGAGGGACTAAGAAAACTACTGGCTCAGTTGGTAGAGCACTGAGCTGCAGTCTCTGAGGTCCCGAGTTCAATTCCCAGCACTGCAAAAATGGGAGAAGGGTCTGGCAATCCACTCCCAAGGCAATCCCAAAACAGTTAGCCATTGAAAACCCTATGAGGGTCACTATGAATCAGATACTGACTCGACAGCACCTAACAACAACAACAACAACAACAACAACAAGACTACAAAATTTCGGTGAAATGTGCATGTGCACATTTTGTATGTGTGTGTGTGTGTGTTTGTGGTTTGTCTCATTCTATAGGAAGACATGAATATTGGACTTCTCTTTCTGGTTAATACCTAAATTAACTATGAAATTATATAGTCCTCCTTTGCTTTTCTTGGTAGCTTAAAAAAATTCAGGTCTCTGATTTAAGAGACTTGACTAAGTGTTTACTGCATGTGAGTCTTGAACCTTGGCCTTCTGACCCCAAATTTGTGTGTATTTCTGCCACATTGTGATGATTTTGTTTAGGAACAGAAGTAGTTAAACATGACACAGGCAAATGTAATTGGTTTTAGAGGAGACAACCCCTTCAAATTCTATTTTTATTATAATCGAATACTTGAAAGAAGATGCTATTCTTTGCTAAGTGTCACCTCTCTTGGAATCCTGAACAATTGTCAATGTCATGACTCTCTCTCTTTGAGTGAAAAGACTGTTTCCCCAAAGTAATTGGTGGTTCATGGTATTTATTTATGTATGTGTGTATGTAGTTATTTATGCAGTCATTGGAGGTTGAACCCAGGACTTTGCCCACACACTGTAAGTGCTCTACCACTGAGCTGAACCCCTATCCCATTTTAAAATATTTTTTTTTTATCTTGAGACAGGGTCTTTCTAAGTTTCGCAGGCTGCCTCTGACCTCAAACCTGTGACTCTCTTACCTCAGGCTACCGAGGCACTGGGATGATAGGTGAGTGCTACAGTGCCCAGTTCACATTATGTTTTGCGACTGAGTGTGTCTTGTGGGCAGAGAGTAACTAGGTCTTGTCACCTGGCTGCTTTTATTTTCAGAAGACTCTGAGTGTCATGTAGGTATGGCAAAAACACTTTTTTGTTTGTTTCATTCTGTGATTCCCAGTGATCAGGCTGAGGACTAAAGCTTTTTGTGATGATATTCATCTGTCATGGTTAGTTACTGCTGGTTAGTTATCCCCTAAGATGAGTTTAAATTTCAAGGCTGATAGAATAACTTCTCAGTGCTACTCAAAGTTCTATTTTACAATCTAGAATTAGTTCAGTTTTATTCTTTCTTATTTACAGAAAACAGGATAAACTTTTCTATTATTTAATAATAATCAAGTAAATGAGCAAATTGGAACATTTAAACACTACAAATGGTAGAAAATTCTGAACATTAAAATATAAGTCTTCTTCCCATTGGAGAAATGTTTTTATCCTCCCTGGCAAAGAAGTCAGCACAAACTATTTATTTTGTATTCATCTAGAAATTTTCTGTGTAAATTCATGCAAAAACATGTACATATAACTTGAAGCACAATTGTGACAGATCAGTGCACAGTTCTATTCTGTCTCTCTCTTTGTTTCAATTAACAATGAATCTTGGAGATGAATGCATGCTCCAAATCACTGTTTTAAAGGGCTGGCTATCTGGCATTCCATTACACAAATTTGATATTCTTTATATAGTATCATAGATTTTAACTTTCTTGCCCTTTTTCTCCTTGGCCAATGCAAACAATGCTACAGTGAACATCCTTCTCTGTTCAGCTTTGCATGCGTGGCCACGGGTATTTGTAAAATACCTGTAAAGTTATGCTTCTAGAAATGGAATTTTTAGGTCAAAGAATCTGTACAACATGCCTCATTTTGAAATCTTTCTATATTATCTAATAGCATAATTAATGAATTTATTTAATAACTTAGAACTCTAAGATATATTTTTTACTCAAAAAGCACTTCTAATTCCAAATGTGTTTTTTTCCCCATATCAACCAGTTCTCCAAACTGTCTGGACACCAACTGGATTTCCAATGATTTAATTTAATTTTGACACTACCCAGAGCTTCTGGGGTCTTTCCCACAATACTGTCTTCACTTCAGATGTAGATGGTAGCTCACAGGTTATAAAGCTGGTAGTTCCCATGACTCTCTTTTCTGGTTTGATAATTTACTAGAATGGCTCACAGAGCTCAGGAAAGCACTTTCTTGTTATTCCCCTATTATTAAGGGCATATCTCAGCAGCAACCACGTAGAAGAGATGCTCTGTTAGCATTCTTTAGAAAGATAGTTCTACATGGATCTATCCATCTATCATCTATCATCTACCTATCTTAGATAAAGCCATGCAAAATCATGTACATACAACTTGAAGTGAAATTATCTCAAAAAATTAAAAAATGAAGTTTAGAACTTACCAGTTTCCTCATTTTTGTTTCAAGTTTATGTATATGCTTTTGCATGAATTTATACAAATGAATATACTAAGTATGGGCTGGGATTTGGCTCAGTTGGTAGAGCGCTGCGCTGCAGTCTCTGAGGTCCTGAGTTCAATTCCCAGCACCGCACAAATGGGAGAAGGACCTGGCAATCCACTCCCAAGGCAATCCCGAAACAGTTAGCCATTGAAAACCCTATGAGGGTCTCTATGAGTCGGATACCGACTCGATGGCACCTAACAACAACAACAACATACTAAGTATGCATACTATATATGTACAGATAGATAAATGGATGGATTGATATAGATATTTGAGAGTGGTTTTATTAAGGCTTACCTGGTTATGAAGGCTGAGATGTTTTACATAGGGATGTCTGAGAGCTGAAGACCCATGGATGCCAGTATCCTGGCTCAGTCTAACTCCAAAATCTTGAGAATCAGGGAAGATAAGGGTATGACTCTTTGAGGCCAATTCCATAGCCTGAGGGGCCACTGATACAGTTCCAAGAGTCCAAAGACCAGGGAGCCTAATGTTCTGATGTCCGAGGGCAGGAGAGAGAGGGCAAATTCACCTTTCTTCTGCCTTTTTGTTCCATCTGGACCCTCAGATTGGATTGTGCCTGTTTGCATTGAGGGTAGATCTTCCTGACTTAGTCCACCAACGCACACATCACTCTTCTCTGGGTACATCTTCAGACATACTCAGAAGTAATGCTTTACGAGTTCTGTAGATATTCCTTAATGCAGTCAAGTCAATACCAGGCGAGGAGGGGGAGGTATGTGGGAAGGTTGCTTTCAATGTTCTCGCTAGGCTCACTGCCCTGTCAATGCCTCTGTGTATTTATCAATGGAGAAGCTCTTTAAGCACTGATTTTTACCATTTTGATGGAACTTCCATTACTCAGACATGATTGATTAAATTATTATTGTTGTTGTAAGGTGCTGTTCAGTCAGACCTGACTCATAGCAACCCATAAGTACAGCAGAGTGAAACACTACCCAACACTGTGCCATGCACATGATCTTTTTATGTTTGAGCCCAATGTTGCATCCACTATGTTTCCTCTCATTTTGAGTAGTGCCACATCAGCAAATGGATATCTCAGGGGCTTTGCTACATTCCCATCAGGAAGGTGGATTCTACTTTGAGGGGACAACTCTTCCCCAGTCATCTTTTGAATGCTGTCCAGCATGAGGGGCTCATTTTATGGCAGTATATTTGACAGTGCTTCTCTGCTATTCACAGGATTTTCAGTGGCTGATTGTTTCAGAGTGGGTTGCCAGGTCCTTCTCCCTAGTCTGTCTTAGTCTGGAAGCTCAGCTGAGACCTGTCTACCATGGCTGGTCCTGCTGGTATCTGAAATACTAATGGCATAGCTTTCAGCAACACAGCAACACACAAGCCCCCATACCATGACAAGCTGACAGACACATGGGAGTTAAATTATTGGCTATTGGTAATTAACACATCTCCATTCCCACTGTTGTCAATGAAGGTTGGGGAATGAAGCTATAAGTTCCAAACTCTAATTACATGATTGGTTCCTCTGACCACCATTCCCTGTCCTGAAACTATCTAGGTGCTTACCAAGAGTGACTTCATTAGCATAAACTCAAGTTTTGGTCAGAAGGGCCATATTATGAGTAGAAGAAGATATTTGTCATCCCTGTCATTCAGGAAATTAATTCCAAGGGGTTTAGAAACTATGTGCCAGGACCAGAGACAAATATCAGGTATATTTCTTATTATATCACAATAGCATACTAGTCATTAAATTGACTTAAATGTCCTGTAAGGAAAATTTCCTTTCACCTATGAAAATTCTCCAAGAGTTTTTTTTCCTTCTACTTTTGGATTGTTATTGTCTTCTCTAACCTGAATTTGACTTATTGAGTGTAAGTATCAGATTACTTCTTTAAAATTGATATCACCCTTGAGGACTCTGTACCCATGGAGTGCTTTAAGATACTTCTTGGCTGTCTTCTTGGTCCACACTTGGTCTTTCTACCATACAACTGGTTGGACTTCTTAATACATATACTATGGCATTTTGTGTTATAGTAGAGTCTCCATCATTTAATCAATACTTGGAAAGCAACACTAATTTACGTTTCTTTCTTAGTTACTTATAACATCTCATGTGTTCATATGAGGGACTGAGGATCTTCCTTGATCCCTGAAATTTGCCCTAATCCTAGAAAAATCCTTTCTTAAGGAATGGACTTGCATTTGAACACATATCTATCTATCTAATTTTAGGTTTTACTCTCACTCACTCTGAACTAGGAGCTTCAGAGCCCAGTCTCAGATAAACTCACCTAGCAACTGCTGATGCATGTTGACAAAGTCCTGTGGCTCCTTCAGAGTATGCCCCTCCCTCTCTTAGCAGGCCAACTCCTTCCTGGTTGGGAGACATTTAACCCCAACTAAATGTCTACAGGCCAGGAGGTGAGATGGAGGCAGACCTAGGGGTTGGAGTGTGCTCATGTTTCCTTGTAAAACAGAAACTTTTGCACCATTTTTGAGCAAGGGGAGAACTCAGATTTACCATGTAGGAATGTACTTCTTCAGGCCAAGGGGGCCAGGGATATCTCATGATTTATGGTTTCTGAATGTGTTCATACCAAGGCTTCCACTGCACATTTCAGAACCCCAGGCCTTTCTAATCAGACCTCTAGCCTAGGTGGAGCAGATTGTCCAGTTTGAGATTGTCTTCTCTGAAAGAACCTTATCACTGTCCTTACATCCTGGGTCTGATCCTTAGTTTTTTTTTCTTTTCTTTCCTCTGGCTTCAGAATATGGACAATTGCCATATATGCTACCAAAGAGGCCTTCTGTCTTTTGTACTTTGGCTTACCTTTGAGACCGATCATCTTCAACCTTTCATTGCATTGCTTTAGTGCATCAATAAGCCCTAGCAAAAGCCATCCAATTCCATAGCCCTTGAAATTATTACTTTTCCTGAACATCTGTAACACTTGAGATATTACTCCTGCTTGGTGGATAATTCATCCACCAATATTCCATCTTAGTTGTCCACTAGTGAAAACTGTAACAATCGCAGCTACAATATACTGAGGACTATTAGTACTTCATCAACTATGTATGATGGAGTCCTGATTGTCAACCAGCTGGCAGGTGAGATAGCTCCAAAATCCCATTTAAAAATCTGTTTTTTAGAGAATTACCACACTAACTCTTCTTAGTTTGGGTTCCCTGGGAAATGCTCTGAGATAAAGGTTGATGTATAGGGAGTTTATTGAGGAGAACTTTTTGCAACAATACCAGATAGGGAGAGAGGAAAATAGACTCCATCAGAGGGAGAAGTTGGTGCACTTGGTACAGAGGTCTCAGATGATTCCATGGGGACTTTCAGAACTGGGGAGCCTCTTTAGAACTGTCCCAAATCTAGATGCAAGTGTTCCTGTTGTATGATGGCTTATTAACCTTTGGGTATATTTCCAGGAGTGGTATCTCTGGGTCACACAGCAGTTCTATTCTTAGTTTTCTAATGTATCTCCATATTGCTTTCCAAAGTGGCTGAACTACTTTACAATCTACCACCAATGTAAAAGAGTTTCTTTATCTCTGAATCCTTGCCAGCATTTGTTCTTATTTGTTTTGTTGATCTTGGCCACTCTTACTGGTTGTTGTTTGTTGTTGTTAGGTGCCGTGGAGTCTTGTCTGACTCATAGTCACCCTCATAGGGTTTTCAATGGCTGATTGTTTCAGGATTGCTTTGGGAGTGGATTGTCATGTTCTTCTCCCACTTTTGCAGTGCTGGGAACCAGCACTCAGAGACTGCAGAGTGGTGCTCTACCAACTGAGCTAAATCCCAGCCCCACTTTTACTAGAGTGAGATGGAATTTAAGTATTGTTTTGATTTGCATTTCCCTAATGGCTAGAGATATTAACCATTTTTTCATGTGTTTCTTGGCCCTTCAAATTTCTTTACTTGAGAACTGTCTGTTTATTTTCTTTGCCCACTTATGTATTGGACTATTTGTTGTCTTTGTATTTGCTTTCTTGAGTTCTTTGTATATTCTTGCAATTAGTCCTCTGATGTGTAGGATGCAAAGATTCTCTCCCATTCTGTAGGCTCTCTCTTAATCTGTTGATTGTTTCCTTTGCTGTACAGAAGCTTTTTAATTTCATATAAACCCATTTGTTAACTCTTGGTGTCATTTACTGGGCAATTGGAGTCTTGTTAAGGAAATGCTTTCCTATGCCTATATGTTGGAGCATTTTATCTATCTTCTCTCCCAGTAGTTTTAAGGTTTCTGGTTTTATGTTGAGGTCTCTTATCCATTTCAAATTGACCCTCATGTAAATTGAGATATATGGGTCTATTTTCAGTTTTCTGCAAATAGATATCCAATTTTCCCAACACCATTTGTTGAAGAGGCTGTCTTTTTTCTATTGATCATCCTTGGCCCTTTTGTCCAAAATCAGATGGCTATAGTTATATGGATGTATCTCTAGGGCTTTGATTCTGTTTCATTGGTCTTCAAGACTATTTTTTGTGCCAGTACCAAACTGTTTTTGCAATTACAGCTCTGTAGTATAGTCTGAAGTCAGGTATGGTGATCCTGCCTGTGATGTTTTTGAGCTTCAGATTGTTTTGGCTATATGCATTCTTTTGTGCTTCCATATGAATTTTAGGATTATTTTTCTACTTCTGCAAAGTCTATCACTGAAATTTTAATGAGGATTGCAGTAAATCTGTAAATTGATTTTGGTAATATAGCCATCTTTACAATATTGATTCTCCTGATCCATGAGCAAGGGAGATCCTTCCATCTTCTAGCATCCCCTGCAATCTCCTTCTTTAGTGTTTTAAATATTTCATTGTAGAGATATTCAGGGTCTTTGGTTAGATTGATATCTAAATATTTAATTTTTTGGTGGGCTATCATAAATGAGATTGTTGCCTTAATTTCTCTTTCTTCTTGTTCACTATTGTTGTATTACCAGTGTAGCCAAACAGAGATAATTTTTTCTTTTTATTTTTTTATTAGAAATTTTTAATGTACATCATAATGTGATTCATTTTTACATGCTTTTCATTGTGACAATTTTCATATATGCATTTTGATAAACATTATTCATATAGGTTACCCCTTACCCTCCCCTATGTTTCCCCCCTCCCCCACTTCTCATCTAATTTTCCCATCCAAGTCTTCTCTATCTTTTACTTAGTAGTATTTTTCTATATGTCCTTGGGTTCCAGTTCTGTTTAAGATAGAAACTTTTCCTGTAGTGGTCTTTGTTTTTATCTTGTTAGAACAATTACATGCGATTTCTAGTCCATTTATATTGACATCATTCTTATCTTCCCTCCCCCCTTTTATTATGATCTGACCTATGAGTAGGATTTTTCCTTCTTGTAATTTTGAATCAGCTCCCTCATATGAGTGAGAACATGTGTTGTTTCTCTTTCTAAGCTCGTGTTTGTTCACTTAGAATAATTTTCTCTAATTCCATCCATTTTGCTGCGAATGACCTTATTTCATTTTTCTTGATTGGTGAATAGTATTCCATTGTGCATAAATACCATAGTTTTTTTATCCATTCTTCTGTTGAAGGGCACTTTGGTTGATTCCATATCTTTGCTATTGTGAAAAGCGCTGCATTGAACATGGGGATGCAGGTGTCTCTGTGGTATGATGAACAATCTCCCTTTGGGTAAATTCCCAATAGTGTTATAGCTGGGTCATATGGTAGATCTATTTTTAGTTTTTTGAGGTACCTCCATATTGATTTCCATAGTGGTTGCACCAATTTACAGCTCCACCAACAATGTAAAACTGTTCCCTTTTCCCCGCAACCTCGCCAGCATTTGTTGTTGTTTGTTTTATTGATCTTGGCCATTCTTACTGGTG